>JAMKCH010014928.1:0-24956 GCA_023653785.1 Ophioderma brevispina | reverse complement strand
GGGTTCATGTTGACCTCAAATACTTTGTACTACACTACATTTTCTATTTTGCCAAAGCATATTAATTTTTTTATGTCCATCTTGAATCTTATTTGTTCAAAAACGGCCTGCCAACCAATAACTTGTCTTAGGTGTCTCATACATTGCGTCTCCAAGAATCATTCCAGTTCCACCATACACGTGGGTCTTATGCATCATTGATGCTCTCGTTTTTTTTAGATAGTCGGGGGGGGGGCAAAAGTGAAGGATATGTCTGTAGAATTCTCATGTTACTTTTTCCAACTGAAGAATTGACAGAAAAGGAAAAAACCATGGCAGTGTTCAAATGAATCTCCATTCAATTACGTGACATAGTAAGTGTCCGTACGAACAGTAATAAAATATCAGATAGGTTGCTTCTTGTCTTTTACATTTACAAGGTATATGTTTATAGGACTTCTGTACTTGTTGCAGACATGCACAAATCTGATTTTATGTTTTTTTGATTTTCAGATTTGGCAAATCACTGACAGTGCCTAAAACGTTGTGACATTTGGGTGGTTTAACACTGTACTGAGACTGAGCATTGGGATCTACTCTATGATGGCGTTGACACTGGTAAAATGTTTACAGCTTGGTATTCGGACAAATACAAAACGTGTCGCTGCTGTGTGCTACCAGCATAGACGTTACCTTAAAGAGGATGTAAGTCAATCATTACAGATTACAGTTTCAGTTTCATATTGGTCAGAAGACTGTGTGACTATACTGATTACTACTATTAGTAGTAAAAAAGTTAAAGTGGTTACCTTTATAGGGCCTTTACACCAATTTTGACAGAAGTACATGCATTTCCTTTCATGAGAAATGGAATGCCCCAAAATACCTAATAACACCCCTATAAAAGAAATGGTACCAACCAGTGATCCCAGGTCATGCCCTATCCTGTCAATTCCTTTTTTCAGTTTTGGCCGTGACTTTAACAGATGTTTAGTTCAGTGAAGTCGTCACAGCCAGCTGGCTCCCCATCAATTTTCGCATTAAATTTAAAGGGATTAGCAGCGATAATGCGAGAGAATCGAAAAAAATGTGGAAGGAAAATGGCATTTTTTCATTTTTAAACTTAAAACGCAGGGATGGGATAAGTGTGTACAATCCATATAACTGCTTTAACGTAGAAACAAACCACCAAATAGTGAAAAAAAATGAAGTATTTGAGGAAATTTGTCATACTGTCTCCCGTAATAGACATACAGCGATGGCGTCTCAAAATCTACACTAAACAGCTGATTATGGTTTACGCCAATGCAGAATAAACAAAGATCGATAATGTTTGTGTTTGAGGTGAAACTGCATTGATCATGGTGCACAATATCACGCTGAAAATCTGTGATATTCACCGGGAAAGGTTTTTGATTTCAAGTGGGAATTTTGATACACACGTATAGAAATTACAGAATCAGATAAAAAGTACTGCCTTGTCTTTAATACACGGATTTCAAGCCAACCACTTGCAGGTTATTTCGCATATCCATTCCAGTAACAAAAATATGAATTTTGACTATTTTTTCGATGTTTCAGATTAGCAAATCGCTGCTAATCCCTTTAAACCGTGTGTTTTAGTTTTTTGCTATTTTGAAGGGACCCTGCCATCTTATCTTTCTTCTGTCCTCTGCACTTACCAACCTCCCCGATCTCTCCGTTCCTCATCGCAAAAACTCCTGATTGAGTGAGGATGCTGATGGCCGTTTGGCAGGCTACTTCTGAGGACTCTGTTTTTCTTCCGTAACGGTTATTTCAGTCACCGTGACAGGAGCTACTATGGTCACTACTGCGGTGGTAGCCCCCGCTACTACTGCAACAGCGATCACAGCATCCCTTCTCGGGTTGCCGTGGGTCGGTCTTAGTCATTCTCACTGCTTCCTGTACGGCTAGTTCGTCCAGCCTTACTGGGACACCTCAACTAGCTCTGCCTGCCGGGGCATCCTCGAATGACCTCACTTCTGGGGTGCAATCGGATCAGTTAGTATTGCTGGGTCTCGCTCACATGCAGTACCTGGCAGGGCCTGCCCTTACAGGCTCGGCTGTGCTGCACTCTGTGGCCTACTCACACAAGCCTTGCTGGGGTGGTCCCGCCTGACTTGGTCTTTGACCAGGGCTCCCGCTTAATTGTGGCTGCTTGGCCAGGCTATGGCTACACCGTGATCCATTTCACGGGCTGTTTAGCTCGCGGTACCCAGGATCGTAGGGGCTGCTTCTCCGCCTCCTTTAATGGTGCTGATTTCTAAAAGCACTGCTGCTACTGCAACTTGTCTCATTACACATTAGTACAGCTGTCGTGGCTCCCCTTGGAGATTTAGCAGGTCTCGGCTGCACTCCCTAGTCCCGGCATGGCTTCTCCCTTTGCTTCCCCGCTAGGCAAGAAGCCTAGCTTGGGTAGCTTCTGCCCTTGCCTCAGCTGGCTGAGCCAGCCTTCGCTTGGGTGTGAAGCCATCTTTGCCGTGTATGAGGCTGGGGCTGCCGCGGATCTGGGCTGTGCATATGGTCCCCGCATGGCTTCTCCCTCTGCAAGGCTCCCCACTAGGTGGGGAGAGTAGCAGTGGTAGCTTCCACCCCTGCCTCAGCTGGCCTAGCCAGCTTTATCCGGTGTGAGATGCTTTCTTTCGGCCATGTGCAGGGCTTGGGCAACTACCTCAATGCCCTCCTGTTTTGCTGCTGATTTGTCTCCTGACCTTGTCATGGTCCCCTAGCCTGAATTAGCCTAGTGCTCTTGGCTGTGGCTACTTAGCCTCTGCCATCAGACGTTAGCCCTGAACCCTTTTGGGGGTTCACACAAGGCTCTGGAATGAGGGGCCGACCAAATAGTGACATGGAGGAAGCAAGTGGAGGAAGGGAGTAGGAGGGTTGGGTTGAGGATGGGGGATGCTTGAAGCGGGGGCGCAAGTGGCAGGAGTGATTTGAGGCGATTGCTACGAGATGTGAGGTGAATCCGGCCGCCCCCGGTTGCGGGGACAAACCGGATTTAAAACTTTGGTTTTTACGACTAACTAAACTACTGTTCCTTTCAGTCAGCATGCTCTTGTCAGAGCTGGGCTGAGTCACCCTAGACTTTGGGTTTTCGGATTTCTCATCGTCCCTTTTCCATCCACCTTATCCCCGTCCCGGACTCATTATCTCTTGGTTTGGCTTATGGTCCTCTTAGAGCTTAGCTGGGTCAGCCTAGCCTCGGCTTCAGCTGCCCTGCCTCTGCCGTCCGGTCCTCACTACTCTGGGACGTAAGACCTCACTCTGGTATCCACGAGGCAGCTTGTGCCTTATTCATGTCCTATCTGATTGGCCGGCCCTTAGTCCAGCTCTCAGCCTTGCTGCTCTTCGTAGTCTCTGCCACCTCTGGCTTTTAGTCCCACCCAGGTGGATGTCTCTGCCCTTTATTTATTCGGCTTTGTCATACTCAGATGTGGGACCCTGGCCGGTCGATGGTGTATAACTCACCTCACCTGTGCCAGCTTTTACACAATCCGCCTGGTGCACCATCCGCTTTCAGGCTAGCCCAACAAGGCCATATGCTTCACCTAGACTCAGTGCGTAACCAGTGGGGGGGGGCAGGGGCACAAGCCCCCCAAACAGAATCCTTCCTTGCCCCCCCCTTTCAGCCCACCAAATGAACTTACTTTTTGTACAGTGTCCTAGGGATAAGACCCAAATTTGCCCCCTCGAAAAAAGCCTTGGCACCCCTTCGCCCCCCACCTATTGCAAGGTCTGATTTAGCCAGGCCTAGACACTACCTCAAGGGGCTCAATCTTGCTACCATCATCAGTTGATTCTATGTTGGAAGAAGTGGCCTTAGCTATATCTCCTCAGGACTGGCTTCTCCTAAGGGCTTCCAGCTGGTCTCACTGTCCTTTGGTTTAGTGTTCCTGTTATGGCGATTCCAGGAACTATTGACATGGTGGTATCACCCACCCCGATCTGACTTGAGGACTTCCTCCCCCTGTCGTCGCTCTGTCTGTGACTGAAACTTGCAAGTCTGGGAGATCATTCTCATGGACGTGGTCCTATTCGAATCAGCTCCCATTTCAATCATTTCATGTGGTGGTTAGTGGAATAAACCTGCTTCACTCTTTCAAGACGTTGGTTACTTCAACAGTATCTATGTCCCATCGGGGCAATTTCTAAAGTGGTGACCTATAAAGCTGGATACAGTCCCTTTCCTTTGGTCATGACACCTGCGCATCATGCATGGTGTTGGGACAAGGGCCAGTCACACTGGTCTGCGGTCCCACATCTGGGGTCGTTCGATCCTCTAGCTTATACCTGTTACGGAGCGGGGTTGAACGGCCTTTGTATAAATACTGAACTGTCGTGTCATTCAGAGATCTTTAATGTCTAAACTCCTCAGATCGATCTGTTTGCTTCTTGTTTTAGTCACCCACTTCCTCTGTTCTGCTCCTGGTCTCGCATCCAGGATGCTTTTGCAGGCGCCACCAGTCTAGCTTCTGCTTGAGCAAAGCTTCGCATTGGTTTTGCCCTCATGGTAAATTGCTTAGTGGTTGCCCACTTCGCTGCTTCTTCCGCCACTCTGATTCCTTTCTGGATGGAGGGAGCGCCAGTCTTTCATCGTCCTAGAGTGTAACGACCTGCATGGTCAGGTTTTCTTAGGGGACTCATTTTCAGGACTGCCTCGCTCATATCGCGGTAGAAGGAAATTTACCTGGAGGATTTCAGTTTTGCCTGGGGCCCTACTACCACTGGTTTGAGTGAAAGAATGTATTTCCTATCACAGCTGGATGGTCTCCATTGATTACCAAGGTTTTTTGTCTGTTGATTATGATGTTTGATCTGTCTACTTCTGCTACTTCTGGAGGTAATTTTTACACTTACCCCCACTCGTAAGTTTAGTTTCCTCATTGGTGAACGAAACATATCTTGGACTTCTTGGCGAAACCCTGTTTTGTTACGCTTCATCTTTTCTCTCAAAATAGTCTTTTGGTCACTCTTCGGCGAAGTATTGCCTCGAGATCCCCGCACTTTCTCCTCGTCCGTGTCACAATTCTCCCGGGATAGGGTCCAAGTTTATTTTTTTGGCGCGGGTTCCTTCCTTCCAGAACTGTATGTTATCCATCATTTCACTCAACCATTATCCCCCTCTGACTGTACATTCAGGAACTACCTTGCAAGGGTCTCCACGCCAAACAGCACCAGATCATTTTTAATACATTATAAAGTAACAGGCCTCAACACTCACCCCTGTAATATTCCACTGTTAGGTGAGTTTCTGTGTTTCGACTTTAGGAATCTTGATTCTCTGTGTTTTTTAGTTTTGGTATAGTACCAATGTATAAACTTTTGGCTGCTCCCATCCTCCTGAACTCTGAAATTTATGCTCCATCTTCAACCTAGTAGGCGCGCGCTAGTCCTGGTGTTAATTGAAAATATTCATTCTAGTTAATGCATATTTGTTAATGGTAATCAGCTTATGTAATGATTTAGCCAAAACAATATGTTTTATAAATCATATAACTGAGGTCTTATTACCTTTCCCATGTTGACTTCCCTCCCTCTCCGCGCCCCCCGCCCCACAGCATCATATTGACCGGGGCATAATGGAAAGATGAAGATTGACAGGATGTCGGGTGTGACCTGGGGTCACTGGTGGAGCCCATTTCTCTCTAGGGTTGTTATTAAGTGTTTGGGGGCATCCCATTTCTCATGATAGGTAATGCATAGTGTTTCAGTCAACATTGGAAAGGTAAACAGGCCTCAGAATATACAAAACATATTTGTTTTTGGCTACGTGGTTATTGTAACAATACCTATTTCCATATCAATGTAATGCCTGTGGTAGTATTGTACCACACAGTTACCATGATTTCATGATTGTACTAACTGAACAGCAGAAATATACATCTTACTGCAATATCACCAGTTGCGGGGCAGAGGGGAATTTGGGGGCTTGTGCCCCTTGTTATTGCAAAAGAGATGTAAATAGCCTAACTGTCTAAACTAGCTTGCACCGCATCCCCGGATCTTAAAGTGACAGGAGGATATTTTTTTTAGGAACAAATTTCTCTCAAATTGCACAGATCTATTGTAGACCACCTCCCAAGAACGTTCCAAAGGTTTTTTTGACAACAATCCAAAAGACAACATCAAACCTTGTTTTGAACTTTGCCTGCTATCGCAATTGCCCCCATAGAACAACGTGCTTTAACTTTCTGTGCGTGCACGCCAAAGTACTACATCCTCATATTATTACCTAAAGAGGTCGTTTCGGCTATTCATTTTCCTCAGGTTGTGTCATCATTGGAAGCATTCCAAATATGGCAAAAATCCCGGTTTGAAAAATTTGGGGGGCGCTTCTTTCTCTTATCTCTTCTGGAAATCTCCTCATGTTTCTCTTTAAGGTTTGTGCACAAACCCATGATCATGACAATTATGATTTTCATTATGTTTGTGTGTGCGATATGGAAATGGTAAGGACATTAATGATACAACACAACAAAAGCCTGCCAAATATGTTTTTCTGTCCTTTTTCACAGTCCAATCTATTGAAGACCCCCCTGTATGACTTCCATATTTCCCAGGAGCCAGAGGGGTATCCATTTTCAAGGTTGGCAGCCATGCCCGTGCTGTACAAGGAAGGCCGGGTGACCGAACATATTGCATTGTAGGAAGGAAGCATGCTTTTTGATGTCCCCACATGATCAAGTAAGCCGAAGGAAAAGACAGGACCAGGTTGGCTGAAATTCTTAACTGTGGTAAGGATAATGTTCAAAATCTTTTATCTTTCTTGCTACAAATAGGCTCTTGGGCATGTCCTTCTATGCTGTTTTTTTGTTGTCTCAATCGGGGGGCTAGGGGAACCAAGTGTAAATTCATGATACCTCTTAAAATCATATAATCGTCTCTTCCCACAAATAAACTGGCACATTTTAAAAAGAAAATTCAAAATTCACTTCAATTTCAGTTTTCCCCAATATCAGTGACTAGTGGATCCACATAACTTCAGCAAACAATGGAGTTAAAGATATTCAATCACCGCCCGTTATGGGGTGGAGAAAAACACTTCAGTTTCTCTTTCATCTGGGAGTGCAGGACCATGTTATATTGTTTCGCCGCTGATAGAGTTCCGCTTTAACCGCTCTCCAGTACTTTTTCAGGACAAATACTACCTCATTCACAAATAAATAAACATTGGAGCTTCTATATTGCGTTTTCAATTTACTTTGGCCATGTTTTTCATCATTTCTTCGCAAAGAAGAAGAAACAGAAACAAACATCATGAAGAATGTTGCTGGCAAGCTTTGACATAACACTTTGTGCAGAACCAAAATCCTTAACTTATTGCTTACTTCATTTCTAGTCAATTTAAACCAACACAAACCCCACACCGTGACACTTTTACCCTACCCCACCCGCGTTTTCAGCATAAGAAATTGTGTCACAACGACCTATATTATAATGTACACTGGTTAGTTATTAATAAGAGGACGTTATTTGTCACTCAAACCCGGAATCGGGGAGGTGGTAACACCTGGCTATATCAATGGCCCCACATACCAGGCCCATTTTAATATCTTTAGCTCATGTTTGCTGAGGTCTAACATATCCATTGGTCCTCTGATATTGGAAAAATAATGCGGTGACATTTTATGTATTTTTAAGGAAAATGTGCCAGTTTTAAATGTGCGGGGAACAGACAGTTATGTGATTGTAATAATTTATTTGATTAACACTTGGTTTTGCCCCTTAGCCCCCGATGTGGACAACAGAATGTTATACAGTTGGTTTATTTTGCCGCCCCATAGTCTAAATGTTTCTTACAATGAAGGCCCATCTGGCAGGGTAAAAACTTGAAATTATGTGTTTTTTTTTAAATGTTTTTTGAAAAAGAAAACCACATTAAATTTTCAGGGATGCAAATTCAATGAGATCACATAATCGATTTCAAGTGATTCTCAAAGCTCCGATATAAGACTCACTTTTCTCCCATGGGAATCGTGCTCAGGTTGTTGTCATTTCAAGAAATTTCGCTCTCACACAACTCATAGTAATTTGCATCCCTGGTGTTTGTGTGTGCATGTGTGATGTACATATGTTTCGCGCACACATTTCACGTGCAAATACCTGCCCCATAGCCCCATAGGCCTCCCTAAATTATATGTCCTGGCATAAACTCAGATGTGCAATGACTGCATGGGCTGGTGAAAAAGCAAACAGCATGCAAACTACTAGAATTCAGATGAATCAAACTTGAATTTGGTGATAATTACCAGTATTTGTCTTGGGGTCAGCAGCCGCGAAACGGAGGCCATTTGGAGGGCTGCCCCTCATTTTCATCATGCTTATTGAACGCTGCATGAGAAAACGATAGTAAGTATTGGGGTGCTTTCAGGGATGCGCCCCTGGGGTTCATCCAAAACACATGCAAAATCAGTCCATTTTCACTATTAAAAGGTCCTTCCTTCCCCTGGTGCCCCATCAAAAAGCCAGTCTGGATATGCTGGTGATTTTACAATTAAATGGGTCATTGTGCAAATGCCAGACATGTACGGTCAAGAACTTGCATATTGTAGCTATTTTTAATGTGGTATTTAAACACAGAAATATTTACGTTTCATTCCTGAACATATGGATACAATGTATCCAGATGGTCTCTTAACTTCCAAAGAGATATTGTTTACTGTAAAATATTCCATCAGTTGTCATTGTGAAAACAGTTAACATTTTGAGAATCCTTCAACTAAAAGAGTTTTGACCAAATCCATCCACCTGAGATGGGTCCTATTGAAATAGTGTTTCCTTCCTATTTTTTTCCTGTGTGCATTTAGCTGAATGTTCACGGCATGGAAGATAACACAGGCACCTTAAAGTTTAATTCTCATTAGGAGGTGGAATAGTCGATGATGTCATAGTGAATAAGACAACAAGATTACTTTAAACCTAGTATCTAATGCTGGCTGTGCTGTCAATTACAATCTCATATAGGGTACATACATTATGTTTTACATATGCACAGGCAAAAATGTCTATGACACACACACTTAAAATAGAGTAGCAAGGTTTAGTTGCCACAAGTAATTTGAGTACTTGTACGCAAAGTTTAAATTCTTTTGTTTAAAGGCACTATCAGTGATTTGCTAAATCAGAAAATTGAAAAAAATCATCAAAAATCAAGATTTTTGCATGTCTGTAACAACAGGTATAGGTATCTAAACATACCCTACAAATGATAGGACCAGAAGCAACGTAATAAGGGCAAAATCGGATATTTAGTCAATAGTGTCCATACGGACACTTACTACAACACTTAATGGAATGGAGATTTGTATCTTTGAACATTACCATTTTCTTCCTTTTCTGTCAATTCTTCAGGTAGAAAAAGCAATTTCTGAGAATTCTACAGGCTTCTTCAATTTTAAGCTATTCCTGCAAATTTCAAATATTTTTATACTCTTTTGGATAAATCACTGATAGTGTCTTTATAGGAACAGGGTGAGATTTTTTTAGGATACAAGATTTCTCTCAATTTGCACTTGATCGGTTGTAGAACACCTACCGAAAGCATTTTGAAGGTTTATTGGACAAACAAATAAAAAAAGAAAACCAAAAAGTATACTTTGACGTTGCTTGCTATATTGTGATCACCCCCATAGAGAAGCATGCTTTGATTTTTTTGTCATGCATGACAGAAAATTCTAAATCATCATTTTATAGTCTGATTTTTTATTCCTGTCAGTATAAACGCATATTGGCGATGGTACAAACTCATTGGAGGGGATTTGTGTTGAGATCAAAAACTAAAAAGCCATATTAACAGCTGAAATGCCCAACTTTGTTCAACAAATAAGAGCTTAATTAAGTCATTAACCCATTCCATTATTAACAATGACTAATTTTCTGTTCGTATGTAAGGCTTCATAACCATATCAATTGAAAGATTGTCGTAAAGTCTGAGATACAATCGATTCCTTTGTTTGTTTCAATCAAAGAACGATAAAATGTCCATGGAACATTGAGGCGCGGGTGAAGAGGAGGATTCTGGAGCAAGACGATAAATGTAAACGTATCACATTTTCTAATATTCCTTAGGGGGGGGGGAAAAAAAAAAACCCGTAAAAGAACTTTGGTGCGTATAATTACTTACTCGTATCAATTTCCTATGTGAATGCGGGTGTTTGGAATTTATTCATTGGTATTTGCCTTGTAATAGTTTCTTCGAGAGACATTTTCTATTTTCTTCTTGCGAGGGCATTTTTTTAAAATTATGGCTTAATTTATTCAGGTATCGTGATATCATATTTGTATTGTAACTGATTGTAAAGCAATACAACCTTTCAAGAACGAAGGAATCGTCCAACACGCCCCAAAACTTTTAACTGAACTGACAGAATAATAAATCCTACTCTAATTACTGAAACGATGGCAATATTCGGCTTATTCACTTCATGTGTGCATCTAATAAACATTGGTAAGCATTCCATATAAAAACAAACACCTGTTCAAAAACACTGGCGGTGGGGGGGCTCTATTAAACATGAAAGAATTCAACATTACAAGCATAGCACATACACCTCATGCATCAAAACCAAAACCATAGTATTATTTAGGTTATGTAGAACATAAGTTAAAATTTTTTTCCGGGCTTTCCACCCCCCTTACCCCCCACCAAGCTTCCCCCCCTGGACCCCACGGGGGCCTAAGTGGGGCTCTGCCCCCCCCCTAATCAAAATTCTAGCTATGCACAAGTCGCCAATGCCACTGGATATCTAGCAACTGTCAGAATCTGTTCTAAGTATACTAGATTCTATATTATCAATTATTTAGCGAAAGCTGTAGAAAATGCTAAGGCAAAAGGATAATCGCATCATTCAAACCAATCACAGACATGGCACTAGTAGCTCTTCAAGGTTAGTGCATCATTGTAAACTGTAGTAAATGCAATCAAACATAAATATAAAGTCAATGTCTGTTCCCATTGAATAAATACTACTTGCTCTCAAAAGAATCTGCATGGCTGTGATAACACTTAACACATTGCAGTACTTAAAATTGAGCTTTTCCAATTTTTAGCTCAGCATACGTAGTATGCAGAGCTATTTGTTTGCAATGTGTTGACTCTATCTATCTTCTTCTATCTATCTATCTCTCTATCTATCTATCGACATCTATCTGTTACACTTGTCATAATGCTTCTTGTTTCCAACCGCTTGGGCCGATTGTGCAAGCGAAAATCGGTCAGAATAATATTGACTCAAGGCTCATGTGGGGTGGTTTTCTCATAATTTGGTACAAAAGGTCCGTGGGCCAATTATGGGGGCATTCTTTGAAAATCTCTAAATTGCTTCTGTGCCACAAATCATTGTTATAAATCATTTTAGACTTGGTTAGAAAGAACCGCTGACCCAAGGTTCCAATGGGGTGTTCACACATTGTGGTCAAATGTCACGTGGGCCTATTACAGGGGCATTCTTTGAAAATCTAAAAATTCCTTCTTGTGCCACAATCAATTGCTATTATCACTAGACTTGAATGAAGAACCGCTGACCCAAGGTCCATTTGGGGTGTTCACATATTTGGATCAAAGGTCACGTGGGCCTATTAAAGGGGCATTCTTTGAAAATCTTGAATTCCTTCTTGTGCCACAAATCAACTTGTTTAAATCATTAGACTTGGGTCAGAAGACCGCTGACCCAATGGGGGAGGCCATTGTGGGGTGTTCAAGATTTGGGTCCAAGGTCCACGTGGGCCGTTAAGGCATTTCGTTTGAAAATCTTAATTCCTCTGTGCCCCAAATCCATTGTTTATAATCACTAACTTGTTAGAAGCACTGCGCTGACCCAAGGTCCATATGGGGTTTTTACAGATTTGGTCAAGGTCACCTGGGCGATTAAAGGGGATTCTTAAAATCTATAAATTCCTTCTTGTGCCACAAATCAATTTATAATCACTAACTTGGTTAGAAGAACTGCCTGACCCATGGTCCATATGGGGTTTTCACAGATTTGGGTCACGGTCCCATGTGGGCCAATTCAAATTTGCTTCTTTGAAACTAATCATTTCGCTTGTCGTGCCACAAATCAATTGCTATAAATCCACCAAAAATGTGCTCAGAAGAACCACTGACCCAGATGGCCCTAAGGGTGTTCACAGATTGGGTGAAAGGTCATGTGGTCCGATAAAGGGGCATTTTACCTTGATGTCCTATGAGACTTGGCGGGCACTACTATAAATAGTAGGCCCTTGGGCTCAAGATCATTTGGGGGCAATATTTCTTTTCTCACCATCTCTCCCTCATGAGCAGTCTATATTTTTATACTATAAATGGCCCAACCATGGGTGTAACTCCTAACGGCTCTTATGCTCTGTGGGGTACTTCAAGATTAATATCTCCACATGGAAAATGTTGCGACCCCAGGTGGTGTCAAATAAAGAGTGAGAAATAAAGAAATACTAATAAAATGTAAACCGGGGGTGCTACTCCCTAAACGTCAGTTTACTTATGCTCATGTGGGCGAGACTTTTCACAATTAAGTCGCCACAATGAAAAATTGTGCCCCCATTTTGGTGTACCAATATTAATTTAAACCCCCCCCTTGCTTCGCAACAGCACCATTGGGCTCTTGTTTATATATTCAAGTGGGCACTTCATGAACGATTCGCTGATGTCGAACACGTTAGAATAAGACCATTGCGGTCAAACTGGCTCACCTACTTTTGTATAGCCATTGATCGGCAACCCAAAACCTAAGGCATATCATAATTCGGACAAAGTGCATGAGCCAGGGCTTGATCCAGTAAGCATGGTTAATAACGGGCCACTACATCAGCGAATGGAGAATCATGCAGTGCTATCGGTTTATCTTTAACACACTGGCTTAAAATGGTTCTTGTTCCCATGCTTTTAAATGGATTTTTATTCAACTTGGATCTGGGTGGGGAAAGGAATTATTTCCAGGGATTTCAGTGATCGGTTCATCTGGTGGTTATTTGGTGTTATTGGAAATATACACACTATCATTGATTCACCCAAAAGAGTCAAAATATGTGAAATTTTGCAAGAATAGCTTAAAAAGTGAAGGAAAAGTAGGCAGAATTCTCATATAAGTTATTTTTGGCAAATCAAAAATTTACATAAAATGACTGAAAACGCACTGCTCAATGTCCGTTACAAGACAGTAATGGTCTAAATATCTGATTTTGTCCTTATTAGGCTGCTTTCATTCAGGCTTATCACTGTGCAGGGGTTATGTTAGGGTACCTGTACCTTTTACAGACATGCAAAAATTTTCATTTTCGATGATTTTTTTTTTTATTTAATGATATAGCAAATCAATGATAGTGCTTCAATGTTTCATTCTCCCACAAATTTGAATGTATGCCATTTGGCGTAGTAACCTTTTTTTTTTTTGTGGGGAGTGGTCGCAATCCTCTTCAGATTGAGGTGAAAGGCCATCTGGGCTCATTTAACATCAGTGTTACAAAATGCTTTAAAAAATAGTGACATGGTTCCAAATTGGCGTTGGATTCCAGGGTGTCCCCCCCAAAAAATTACCCTAAAAGTGGCCCCCAATTTCAGTCTGTATAAACATTATGCAATTACTTTACTTATTTAAAAAGTATTGTTTCATTCGATTTTCAAAACGCAAACTCTATTCTGAATTTGGGTCCCAATGACTGGTTTCCCTTATTTTAATTAAAACAGTGTTTTTCACTTGTAACACGGACGGCTGTGAACAAAGCAATGCAGAAAAAACAAAGGCATATCCTTGAAAACAAGTTCTTCCCTAACAAATCATAAACAATCACACATGTCCACTAAAAACTGTTTTAACATAATCCACGCTTCAAAGAAAAATAAACTTTACATAACTAATCATCAAACCATGTAATTGGTGCAACAGTCTCTTCCAGTTACAAGTAAACAGTGGCGTAAATTTCCTTTTTGACATTGGGGGATTGGGTTGATTAAAAATTTATTAATGAAATGGGGTTTGCTGAAAAATCCATTGCTAGCACATGGGCGTGCGAAGCGCGCTAAAAATTTTGCCTTTAGAAGCTAACATCATGAAAGTATTTGTATTAGAACAAAATGCGGAAATGACCCATTTTTAAACCTTCTGGTAAAAATATAGTTGATTTTGGGTCCAAAACACATGAATGGGCATCAACCTTGGGGGGATGATCCATGGATACCATCCCCCCTCTTCAAAATATTGGGGGGGGGGGAATATATCCCCCACCCCCCGGGATTTTCGGCCTATGCATGTAAAAAACACAGGTTTCATTCAATTAGGAACAACTCAGGTCATTTTGGGACCCGAATTAAATGAGGTTCGCTGTTTTGAAAGGCTAATAAACAATACTTTTTACTATTATAAGTAATTCCATAAATGAATAGAGATTAAGAAAATGACTCAAGGCAACCAGACATTAACCAATATCGTCTAAGTCCTACATTCCCCACAATTTAAATGCAACACTTATTGAAACGGGAGCGGTCTACTCGTGCTTGGAAGAGGATAGTACACTCTTTATGGGTGGACTACTATTTTGCAATACATAGAAGCTTATAATTTTGTTATTGTTTTTTGCTTGCATTCACAATGCTATCGTTCTCCTTTTCACTTCTTTTCCTTCCTTTGTTCTCACCTTCAGCCAGCCCTGGCAAAATCTCAAAGTGTCAGAGAGGACCTTTTCAAGTTGACCTTATGAAGACTGCCCTCATGGCAGTATTTGGTATCCCAGAGTGCAGAGTGACTCGTGTGGCTATACAGTAGAGACGGTGTTGAGGTATACTACGCACCCCTTTTATTATTAAACAATTTTTTCTTTCTATTATATAAACAAATAACTGCGGAATTTATTTAAAGATTTACTAATCCATGTGGAACATCCATTGTTTGATATGTAAATTTTGTGTAAAAATGGGTAATTGTGTGTAAAACACTGTTTCAAAAAATTTTGGCTAAAATTTTTGGTATTTGCTACAAACCACCAAAATTAATGACCACAACAAGGACTTGTGCCAAGATTGGTTGGACATTTGAACATTTTTTTGGCTCAAAACTTGGGGTCCATTGGAGAATGGGGTCCCATTTTTTCTTCGGAAAATTGATATAGCATGGAGGGCCAATTGACACTTGTTGAGGTTTGGTCCATACCCAAATCAAACCTGAGTTACCGGACCCAAGTTTGTCTCACTTTGTCTCATATTTAGGTTTCTTTTTCAACCAATGTAGTCAGATTTTTGTCTGCAGACAGAACGTTAGAAACTGCAGAGAATTTGTTATCATCTAGTAGGCCACGTTAACTTGCGGGACCTAGGAGCCAGGATAGTTTGTTAAGAGCGGCTTGAGGCTGCTTTGTCTCTATGGCAACGATATTGATGAGACCACTAACCCGGTTGAAGCTGTTCTAGTGTGGACCAATGGTAGGGGTATTGCAATTTTATGGATGTGTAGGTTGTTACCATTTTAACGCAAAACCTTGAACATGCTCCATACATGTTACACAGTAGGGAAAGGTTGAATGATTTCTCTGAGTAAAGAAATGCTCTCTGCTAGTGATGGGACGTGTACACAGTTGAACATGTACAAGAATGGAAAAGACCACTGTTCATTTAGAAATTTCCCTACACTTACACCAGGAGCAAAAACAACTAAACTTACTTTCAGTATTATTTTAAATATGAAGCAATTTTGACCAAACTTCGTCTGTCCATAAGTAAAATATAAAGATGTAAACTCGCATGCTGCTTCTGTAAATAATTCCAACTATTAACTTTACATTACAGAGACATGGACATTCTTTGTGAGTGGCTTGTACGCTTTTGCTATACAGTATTAACAGGGCTGCAATTAAAGAGGGCGCCTCAAAAACTGTAAAATATGGGGCGCTATAGTCACTGTGTTTCCTGAACATTTGGATATTTAATTGCTTAATCTGGATTAAAAAATTAGATAATTTTCAAAACAGGGAACATTTGAATGATAACATGACTTGAATACAAAGTCAGGTAACTTGATCATGAATTTTTATGGTGGCTTGAATTGCATTTTTGTAGCGTAAATGTGTTATGTTTTTCGTTGCTCATTCAGGACAGGGACGTCGTGCGGGCTGGATTTCCCCTGCAGCCAAGACGATCTTGAATATGATAAAGACTTCAAACCTGCAGAAGAAGAGAGTGGGGATCACATCCAAGGGAGCACCAGTAAGAGGTAAATAAAACCAAACATGTGGCATCCATACACAGAGCATGAAATTGTGTGACAAACTAGTGTGGTGAATTAAATTTATCCCATGGTCATATTAGCTTTAATATCATTCCTTGTTTCAAGAGTGGCATATGCGGGATGTTCCTAAGGGATTTTGAAATATGCAAAGTCAAATACAATCTAGGAAATTGGCAGTTGAATCATCACCAATGAAAAGCATTTATTTTTCAAACAACAAATTTGAACAGCTACTCTTCAGTTCTTTGGAGGTCCTCTGGACCATAACATTTACACTGACTGAAAGTCAGTTTATGATGAATTGGTATCATGACACAATATTGGGTGCCTCAAAATCTTCGTTTGCACCTTTAAAGGCACTGACAAACACACTTTTGCCCAAGTGATATAGTGGACAGATGCCAAGAGCTTATCTACACCCTGTAAATATAAGAAAAAACTCCATGGCTGGAATCTACCCAATCGGGGGCCACAAAGGTCATTACTTGCATTTATAGCGCCCCTCTATCATCAAATCTTCATAGAGTTGGTAGGAGTATATTTTAAAAAAAATCATGTTTACCCACATGCAAATTAGTAGTCAAAAACTGTGTGCTGTTAAATATTATTTGATTTTATCTAGTTTGGTCCATAATAAATGAGCTTTACAACAAGCTGTGTAGGCAGTTTTTGATCAATCAGTGTCTAAGTTGATTTTAGATCTATTTTTCCAGTACAAATGCCTACTCTGTGAACCTGCTTGGTCATTAAGTTCTGCATCTTAATTATTAAGGTGCTTGTCCGATCGTCTTTGGGAACCCCCTGATTTACAAGGAAAGTAGTATCGATTTTGATATCAGATGAAGGTCGATTTTTCTCATTGTCGTCTGAAATTTGAGACTCAAAACATCATTTCATTCCAAGAATAAACAAAAAACTGCGTTTTAGTGGTTAACCATCAAAGTAGCACAGTATTGAATAGGGCTTTGCAACCTGGATTATTGAGCGTTAAATCAAAACTGCAAGTTGTGTCCACGGTACTGATGGGGTGTATGCTGCAAGTGCCAGGCTCTCATATCAAGGTACAGAGACCAACAATACACTAAATCGAACAAGCACCTTTAACTCCCCCAAAAAATTAACCCTACAATATGTTACACTTTCACCAAACTTATTTTCTGAACATTTTTCAGATGGAGCAACCATTTCAAGAATCAGGAGGGACAAAGTTGGCCAGGACACAAGTGGATTGCCCTCCCATTCCTTAAAGCAAAATGTCGCCATGGGTTACGTGCCGATAGGAGATTCAAAACCAGGTACCAGGCTGCCTTCTGAAGTGCGAGGAAAAACGGCTACCGGGCCACTGTGGGCTAAAATGCCATTGTACCACAAAATTATTATGTTGCAATAAGGAGAGCAAAAAATAAGGTGGTTTGCAATGTGGAAAATAGAGGTAAGTTGGATTTAGGAATCCTTCAAAAGGGTCAAAGGTCACAGTCCATTTGGTGTAATAAGTATAATGGATCTGCTGTCAATCTTTAAAGTCTTTTTATATCACTCTATAGGGGGAATTTTATCATTTTAATGACAAACTACAAGCAATCTCAGCTATGATCAGCTTAGTGACAACTGACAATGACACTGAAATATTAACATGATGGAAAGGGCTTTTGAAAATGTAATCAGTGGTGTTTTTAATATTGTAAATGTTCGTTTACATTTAATGTGTGGTGGTGTGTGCAAGGTGACATTCCTGATATGTTCTTTTTACAGCTATATATCTTTCCCCAAAAACCCAATTTTGTAGCTAACATATCCAAAAAATTACATTGATTCAAGTGGCAGAGTAACGAAATCTTGTTTAATTTGTTTGTGACAGGAGGTGATTTTCTTAGGATATGAATTTCTAAAAAATTTTTCTTTTTTTCTCAAATTTCACTGGATCGGTTGTAGGACCACCTACCGAGAAAACGTTTAGAAGATTTATTGGACGAACAGGTGCAAAAGAAAACCGCAAACCTTGTTTTGAAACTTGCTGCTATCGTAATCGTTCCCATAGGAAACCAATGCTTTGACTTTTGTCGTGGCGACAGACATCATCTTATTACATAAGATGGGTATTCGGCTTATTCATTCAGGTGTGATCTCTTACATGGTAAGCATTCCCAAAATATGTAAAAAACCGTGTTTGAGGGAAAAAAATTGGGGGCGCTTCTTCTGGAACTCTCTCATGTATCTGTAAAAACCATGGAGATGACGAAGCAAGAAGAGGTGCCAAACATCGAACAATTAACAAACAAAAGGGCAATCAGAAATGCTGTGGGAAGGTTAGGAAATGATTGAATTAATGCTGGACAGTACACTGTGTTCACCTAGGTGTAATGCCCCAAGCACACTGATATAGTTGGGTCCAGTCAGTCATTACCAGGATCCTAAATAAATTTGAATAGGGTACTCAATCAAGAGGTGGATGCATACTGCATGAAATCTGTAGTCAGCGATCACCAGTCGTATGTGATGCTGGGAATTTAACGCTATGTCATCTCGGTCATACATCTACTGCATGATTAGGAGTCTCTTAGGTAGTCACAAAATTCGCCTCGGGTGGTGCATTGATCTCAAACTTGTCTTAGGGATTTGTACACAGTTTCACCCACTGTTATTACTCGGAGCAAGTTTGGTCACCAGAGGTAAAAGCATAGGGAGGAGGAGTTAAAGTAGAAACAGCAAGAAAACACCCAACTCAAATTGAGTCATCCCACAATGCACCCAGCCCTGCATTGTGGGATTGACTCAAAACACCAGGGGGGGGGTGTTTAGGGGTTATCATTTTGGCTAAATTAACCTATTAACATTAAAACTGTTTTTCATTGTCTTAATACTTGAGAGTTATAAACTCTTTGAAGTATAATTGTAATTTGAGCAAGTTGTAACGTTGTGTATTTAAATACACATGTATATTGTATTAAGGTGTAGAATAACGAAAAAAAAATGTTGGGTTGCTGTAAAAAGGTAACTAAAGTGTTTGCCTGGTTACAAAAATTAAAAGTTTGTACTCCCAACCACATGGTTACAGAAATATAAACTTGTGAAATGGTCACAAGGTCAAATTTTAAATATAGTGACTGACTTTAAAATGGTTAATTTTTTACAGGGATTACCACAAAATTAGTTGCCATTCTCTGTTAATGACAAACAAGGTCAATGCCATTGACCTCTATTGATCCATGAATTATAAAAATATGTTAGTGCAAAATATTTCTGTTGAGGTCTTTGAAGAAAGATGAAGAATTTGAGCTTAGTAGGTCGTCCGATAGGAAGACCCTTATGACAGCATGATTTGTGTGTCTGTCTGTCTGTGTGTCAAACTTTTGGTAGACACTTTGGGTTAAAATGTTGTCTAGAATTTTAGTGCAGTGATGGATCAAGTTCATACTTGGTATGCTTATACATTGATGTAAGGGGTCTCATTTGGGGTGTACACTTTTCGTTAAAATGTTTGTAGCATTTTAGTGCAATGATGGATCAAGTTCATATTTGGTATGCTTATACATTGGTGCAAGGGGTCTTATGTGGGGTCAAAGATGAGGTCAAAGGTCATTTAGAGTCAGTGGTATATACTTTTTGTTAAAATGTTGTCTAGCATTTTAGTGCAGTGATGTGGCATTTCTTTTTTTCAAAACACAGGTTGCATTTAAAAGCAGACTGTATTCGGGCAAAAGTGAGTAACTTGCTGTTTGTTTATGACGTTCCACCAGTTCTGCTTTTCGCTGTACACTGTTGAAACATAAGAAGTCATTCAAAATTTTATACATTCCTGTACACTTATTCGTCAACCACATAATCGGACGACCTATTTGGGACCGCTGTCCAAATTTTAAAAAAAGAAATCGGGAGTAATAATAATTATCTTATTGAGGTCAAGGTTCGATTAGGAATTTGAAGATGCCACAAATATCAGCTACTTTACATGATAAGAACGCGCATCCATCTGCCAGAAGGGAATAATTTAGTGTGACGTCACAATAGTTGCCTTTGGTTTGTTTTCTAACCTTTCCTGGGGGGCACTTGTATTTAAAGCTGGATATGATGCGTGAATAAGAAAATGCGTAAAAAGGGTCCCTTTTTTCCAACAGACGATGTACGCATGCACATTGATTAGGGTGTCAAAAACAGCAAAATATGGAAAAAAGGGTATGTTTTTTCTTAACCCTGAAATTGTGATGTACGCATCTAGGGTATGCAATACTGAAATTTAGCAGCAATCAAAATCATCAAAAAATACTGTAAAACATAGCAAGATAATATTAAAATGTGTTAAAGGTACAACGGGAGATTTTGAGGCACCCAAATGTTGTGTCATAATAGTAATTTTAAATAGATTAGACACTCGATAGATTTCTTACCTTGTATTATGCTACAGAAATGTCTTAGAAGAGATAAAAAAGATGATTTTGATTCGCATATATTTCAATGTAAAACATAGGCTGAATTTCATATTTGCTCCTATACGAAATTATAAATTGCAAAATTTTTGTACAAAAGAAACATTTCTCAGCTTAATCCTTTCAGATGCGGATATTTTTGATGGAAAGCTTTACATCAGGACAAAAATCAGAACTTCCATTTTTAAGGGACACCTGGTATGTGAAATCTCATTGCACCTTTAATATGCCCTTATTAACACAAGTAATGCATTACTTGTTTAGGGTAGCAAAAAATGACAAAAATACTTGCTTAGGTAGCAAAAACAGCCAAAAATATGTGCTTAGGGTGTGTATTTTAGTCGGTGGAAATACTTGTTTGGGGTGCATTTTGTAAGTCCATGTTTCTCGCATCATACCGTATTGTTCCTAATAAACGCCCCGGGGGCGGTGCATTTTTCAAAAGGGAGGATGCTGTTTTCGCACCTCCTGAGGTCAAAGTTCCATACTAATTAATCTATTACAACTGTGCACAACAGCGATTATGATACGGATTACGACCGTCCTTGCCATTAAATCATGTGATTTAGGTAAGCTTAACTCATTTTCTTGAATTTTATCCAAAATCGTAGGGGGGGCGTTTATTAGAGCAGGGGCATTTATTAGGAACAACACGGTATCCACCTTTGAATACAAGTGTCCCCCCGGGCTTTCATTTGAAAAGTATATTGTGATCCAATTTTTAATTTGGAGATAATAAGATTGAAGATGAAGCAAATTATATTTTACATCATTGCCAAGAATACAAAACTTTGTGCAAGTTTAGGCTTTTTTCGTTTTTACAATTCATGTTATGTACATAATGTAATGAAAGGGAAACTGCAATTTTAAAAACATGATCATGGGTTCCACAGCAATTGTTTTCAGCTTATTGATAAGAAACAAATCCATTATGAAATATGATTGTTTATATTCTATTTGTGATGAAAGATTAAATAAAACGATATATTTCATTTACCTCTAGTGTACCTTGCCTTTAAAGAATAAAGTCAGAAAATGATTGAAATCATTATTAGAGCGTGTGTGGTCCAGTGGAAAAGTGCAGGACTCGTGATCATTAGGGCAAGATACTTAATCTCAATTGCCTCGCCGACCCAAGCGAAATCTGGGGAACTGTCATGTGATGGGGGATATTACAATCTAAGTGCTGATAGGGATGTGCGCTTGGCCAGCAGCCACCTAGATGAAGCGAAATGATTCTGATGATTTCCTAATGGCGGCGTAATAATAATAGGCAACAGTGCTTGGAGACTGTTTACAGTGATAAAGCGCTATATAAAAACTATTATTATTAGACATATTTCTAAAATATTCTTTAACTTTTGTGTTCTAATTGACAGCACCTACAATTACTTGGTAATTACTTGGTAACTCCCTAAGCACTGAAGTGTCATGAAACTAAATGATGAAATTATTATAGTAGATTTTCAAATTAAGTGAGAGTTCTTGCATATTGATAAGAGTGTTCAATCCCCGACCATGTGAAGACTAGGCCTTTGTTGCCATTACAAAAAATTTTGGCCATGGTGCAAAGTTCCTGCATAGAATATGCTTACTGGAAACAACATTAAATGAAATAATTGCTTGTGTTTTCATCCTGATGCTTCAATTGAAATACCCAAGCTATCTTTGATGAGATATGTATTTGAGGTCAGCATTTATTTACTAGCTACATTACTATATATTGTATGAGTATCAAACCTTTTTACCTGCGGCCATTAAAATAATTCCTCTTGCCTCTCAAGGTGAATGGACAGACCTAAAACTTTTTTAAAGAGGGCTCACTTATTTGAAATCTACTATAGGCAATTTCTGTGTCACTTTTTGAACAGCTGTACCCCAATATCCCCAGACTACCAAAACAAATTTCTACAAAAAAGACAATCTGGAACAATACTTTCCAGGCAGAAATCCTTCGGAAATGCCAATGCAATGTTCTGAAAGATTACTGTATTGGCATGTGCCAACTTCAAGTGATTTTGGTTTATTGGTCAATTGAAAATGTCTTTGGAAAGATACAAGCAAACAAATTAAATGGAAAGTATTTGAAAGCCTGCTCTTTATTCCTTCAAATGATATGGATTAGGTGACGTGTGATATCAATGCCAGGCTATGAACAAAGCATTGCCCGACAGTAAGCAGGGCTTGTGCTTTTAAAATTTGTCGCATACATGTATGATAAGGCTATTGAATGCTGTAGCTGTATGGGCATATTCTTCATACCTCTAACATGTCAATAGACCAGGTGCTAACTTGTGTTTATAAACATTTATCACATTAGCTATAGTGGTTACGAGCTCATTACAAAATTTTATATAATTAAAAAAAAATCTGTAACCTTTTTTGTTGACATGGTACAGTAAGAAAGTATGTGCAATTTTTGATTCAAAACCAGCCGTTTGGCACAATCATTGAAGATTTTGAAATCCATTATGGTATACTCAAATTGAAATATAATGCCCAAAATGTTAAAAGAACTAATAAATATGGGGAAACACAGTGCAATTACTTGTGTGGGCATGCAGTACATGGCACCTAATTTTAATGTTGAGTTATGACCACCTGCAAATATAAACATTTTACTGCACCGGTAACTTGGGTTTTAGAGTTCCGAGTTGAAGTTGGCTACTACCATAAAGAACTTGCAGTGTCTTGAGTTTGCCATCAAATCAATGTGATCAAGTGTCCCAACTAGAGTCATTTTTGTAACTAAATAATGTCAAATCAATTCTGCTTTCCCATATTCTAAAGATCAAGACAACTTTGACAAACTTAACTTTCACAAGTTTCAGTTTAATAGGGATAAAATGTATCCCAAATTTATTTATATATAAAAGTACGTTTATTAACAGGTGACAACAAAATTTAATATACAATCACTTGAATTCCAACACAGTTGGCACCATGTAATAAGACTCCGTCCAAATCACTTGAGTCAAGTAAATTTGTCACATAATTGGCTACATATTGCCAAGACCTTGTCCACAACCTGTAGGGCAGGACCACAATGAATTAGCACATAGGGCCAGCCATCTTTTGATATCTTCCCTTAGACCAATTTTCACTAATATTTTCTCCATTCAAAGAAAACTATTATTGAGAGAGGCTCACACCAGCATGTATGATTACTAGCCTACACCAGCACACTAAATACAAAGCGATGGTTATGTTACATATACTTTATATAGCGCTGCCTGTTTTCACAGATCAAAAATAATTTACCAATAAATAAAAATTTACATCTTCCAACAGGTGGAGTCTTAAGTGATGGGGCCTTGGGAAGCAATCCCATAGGCATGGACCCATACAACAGAGAACTCCTATGACACAGAAGTTTCTTTTGGTTTTTTGAAAATATTGAGTCTGGTTGTATCTCTAGAGGAACAGATTACCTTTGTTACAATCCCGGGTGTTGTGAATGAGATTATTTGGACAAATAGGCCGGTGTAAGTTTATTTAGCACTGAAATCTCAAAACTGACTTGGCAATTAACATGCTACTTGACAGCCCATTGAAGACAGTCCTGAATAGGGTGAGATACATGTATATGATCGTGACTACGTCTTCAAATATCAAGATCAAGCGGGCCGCTTTTGTTTTTGAATGTTGTTGGATATGTGTTTTCGTTGTGCTTCGTGATTCCAGCAAAGCAGTTACTTTCCATAAGGCATGAGGCACACAAGAGCTCAGACAACATTCTATACCTTTGTTAGTGTGGGTGGGTGTGTATTCCCGTAGGATTTTCAATGCTTAAAATTGATTTTTGTTGCTGATTGGTTTTCAGTAGGGACCACACTGTCACAAAATTATGGGGTGCGAATTTTCGGACTGATGCCCCCTCCTGGCAAAGGGGGAAATGTTAGTACAGGGAAATTTAAAATCGGTCAAATTGTTTTTTAATGTGCATAACGTGTTTTCGTTCTCATCATAAAGGATTAGAAAAAAGTAATAATTTGCATAGGTTCCGACCTTTAGTTAAACTGTATAGCCCCATAATGGTTCAAGTCATCCTGGGGGTAAAATGCTCCGATGTTTTTGAAAGTGGTGTCAAATTATTCCTTGTGTCATAAACTGAAACATAAAATTGCATTTTCATTGATTTTTGATATCACCATTGCGACATCCAGGGAAAGTCTGGTCACCCCCATACCCATGTAGACCCTGCGACATTTTGCCAAGTCATTAATCCACCCAAATGGCAGACACGTTAAAATAATACATTTTGGGTCCTGTGAGACAAACAAACAACTTATCACAACCGAGTTTCACATCAAAATCT
>JAMKCH010014927.1:0-33748 GCA_023653785.1 Ophioderma brevispina | reverse complement strand
TAATGACCTTGACATTGACCTTTAACCCAACCACGACATGTAATTCTCTACTATGATTTGAGTTTGGTAGCAATCGGAGTTAAAGGTGTCCAGGCACAAGCAATTTGAAGAAATTTTAACATACACACGGACAGACAGACAGAGAATTTGGATTAGTGTGTCGTCTGTCATCTGAACCATTGACCCCGGCAACACTAAAATGCACCAATAGAAGCAACTGTAATAAGTAAACTTTGTTTTACAATGGCTACCAAATCAAATAGGCAACTAAAATCATTAAGTTTATTTGGCATTTGTGGGTCAAATTGAAAAGCACACACAAAAGCCATCTGGAATGTAATAGTTAGCAAGATAGAGAATATGAAGGAAGCATATTACAATTTGGAACTCTTTTTTTTTTTTTTTTTTGGTGAAAATACAACCTTGTCTAATATTGGCACTTTTCTTTTGTGTATAAGTAAAGAAGATTCTTAAAGCCCAGGGAAGTATTTGAAAATTTTGGTTTGTGCTGCCCAGATGTTCAAACAGTGCTATGGAACTGAATTCAGAATACAACATTTTGGTCTCTGTTAATTCTTTGTCAAAAATGAAGGCAATGAAATCAATGGTGTTTCACCTTTTTTTCTATTTGTAATTTTCATTAATAATTATTATTCTATGTATTTTGTAATTCTTCTCCTTTGAAAATAAGTTTGAAAAGAAGAACTTAAAATTTGCCTGAAAATGATGATCTCATGGGCAGTACATCCCCAAATCAATCTTTAAATGTGAGTGGATCCCTTTTCCCAAATACATGCCACAGTACTCTTATAATACTACTTGGAAGAGACTTGAAAGGGCTTCACTTTGAACTTCACCAACATAAGTAGTGGCACAAATGCACTTAAAATCTGGCATACTTTTACTTAAGAAATAAAGGGCGATGCAGTATCCTTTATGGGCGAATAATGTGTCTGAGGTCGGAAAAAAATAAATAATGGACGAGGCGCAGCCGATCAGTGTCCATTATTTTAATTTTTTCCGGCCGAGGATACATTATGAGCCCATAAATAATACTGCAAACCCTTTATTTCTATTCTATTACCGAAAACAGCCTGATATAATGAGAAAATGCATTGGCGACCCATTATTGCAGAATAATGGGCAGTAAACTGACCGATCAGAATGCTGCATTTTCAATAATGGGCAGCAGAGGTAATAGAATGGAGTATCAAGTATGACAATGCAGCAAATCAACACGTGCTCATGTAGAGCTATCAATACAAAATGCATGCTTTCTGACCATATCCATCTTCTCATTCTCCTAAGTACCAGGTTGCTTTCTCCACAAACCAATCAAAACAAGTCTCATCTCTCCTGGCACAGTTCAGTAGCTTTCATTCCTCAGTGTGTTTAGAAAATACACCCCCTGGTGTTGGAGTATGATTTTTGATACCCAAAATAAACAAGCTCCGTTTCATTTTTCATGCATATACATGCAAGTTCCTGAACGTCACCCTAGATAATGAGCATATTGTAGCTCAAGTTTTTGGGTTACATCGCATTCACATGGTTGACTCTCATTTTGGATGGCTGTGTTTTTGACTAAGACAGTTGTCACTGTTTACTGGTATCAGAATTTGAATCTCCTATACTGTTTATCCCCCAGGTTGGAAAGGAAAGCTCACATGATTGTGGGCCATCAAAATTGCATACCACACATAACTGCAAACACAGTGGAAGAGAGGAGAGAGGTGATATCACATCGATCAAATTACAACTACCAATTAAAGAGATTCACACCAACTACAAAAAATGTTATGTAATGGAAGCATGCAAGGAATGAATACAGCAAGGATTTTTTAAAGCCAAAAATCTGAACTTTAAAGTGCTTGTTCTGTTTATGTCTATCAGTTTTCTCTACTTGAGAGCCTGGCACTTGCTACACTAAGTATCATGGGAACAACTGTAGTTTTTATCAGTATAGGCAATAAGCATATTGCAAGGCTCTATCATTACTCTGCTTAATCCCGTTGATGGTTCCCATTAAAATGGCCGTTTTTTTTGTCTCTATCTTGGGGAATTAATCACTTTAAGGTTTAAAATTTTAGTCCCCAAAGACGGTCATACTATCACCTTTAAGGTCCATATGCACAAAAGAGTAAATTGGATCTAAAGTTAGACCTGTCGAAGTTTAATTTAGTCCCACCAGAAAAAACATTTTCCTCAGCATTGGCATGAGGTCTTTTTTATTTAATTTTGAAATTTTCATTTTAAACAATGAAATTTGCTAGTACTTTATGAAGAAAATGTGAATATCCTGTCATTTTTGACAAATTGTTTTGATTAGTTAGATATGGTTCTAACTTAAAACCTGGCTAACTTCTATGCACATAGTCCCAAATGTTTTGAAGAGGGCTAATGGGATGAGATGTTTAGAAATAAGCATGTTCTGTCTCACCACGCAAATGCAATCAAGTTTTTACAAAACTGCAGTATATCAAATCTTTTTAAGAGGAAGACCATGAATAAAAGCTCATAATTTTTGCATTTTATGGAGTTAAAGCTGCCTTAGAAAGTTGGACAGTTGTAGTTACTGTTCACTTTATAATACAGGGCGAGTCAAAAAAACTTGACCCTGATTATGTCCGCCATTTCCTGCAAAGATCATTCACATCGGTTAGGTATAGACCGAGCTACAGTTGTTTGAATCAAGTAGTCGGTTTTGCGCTCTGTCCACAGATTCACATTAAGATGAACGACGTTCAGCGAAGGAAATTGGAATCCGTAAATGGGTGAAAAGCTGACTACCTGATTCAAAACAATGTAGCTCGGCCTATACTTAACCGATTGGACTTATCTTTGCAGCAAATTAAAGATAATGAAATTGGCTTTCCGATGATGCCACATATGTTAGATATTTGTTATTTAAAAATTCAAAATGGCGGACACAATCAGGGTCAAGTTTTTTTTTACTCACCCTGTATATATTCATTCACTACAAGCCTACTCCTACAACTACTTATAATTTTACCAAAAAATTTTGTTCACATCAATTGCATGGCTTGAACTTATTTAAATGTTCTAATTATGTCATTGGTCAAAACGTAAATCATGCATATTTCAACTTTTTCCAAAACATTGAAATGATCTTACCTCTCTTAGAACTTAAGAGCAAATCTCAGTTAATGCTGTAACTTTTGTGAGTTATAACTGTTAGACTGCGAGTTAGCATTATTAGGTGACTTGACTCAAGTTCTAAACAAAAAATACAGCGTTCACCAAATGCATGTGTCGTCAGGCTTTGTGGTTTGTGAAATTGGACAAAGATTACATAAGGTCACCAACATGCGGGACACTATGCAAGGATCATATGCATCCCAGTGTCCTGAAAGGTATACCAGTACATATGTGGAAACACCAAGCAATTTCATTATTCTGACCATTTTTGGCCCATGACTTCTAATGACCTCTAGATGACCTTTCACCCCACTTTTCAAAGGGTAACTTGTGAGACACTACCCAAGGACCATTACATCCAAGTGCCATAAAAATGTGCACTAGTATGTGGAAACGGCAGGCAATTATGTTAGGGTTAACAATGTTAACCAGAGACAGAGACACGACCAAAGCAATCCTAATCTGCAAGCAGACGGCACAAAAATGACACGATTAGAGTCACTACTTATAATGACTTGTCTGGACCTTTGTAAAGTTGTCTCAAGTCATACTGACTGAAGTCAAATAAGGGACTGTGTTAATGTTAGTTTGTTAGTTTATTCACCATAAGGCTACACTTCCGTCTGCATCACACAGAAAAAGGGATGGATTTTGACTATATTAGTAGCATTGGGAAAAGATGAAATTACAAGAGAACATGCATGTAAACATAATAAATCAATATGGGCCATGCAATAATGAGGTTTGTCAATAGCAAGAATTTTTTGCACCTAAAATAGGGAAGCCAAGGCCCCGGGGATCTCTGACCATATTACATAGAGTACACTCCCATCTACACAAAAATTGTGGATAACATTATCTTCTCACTTGGAAATTGTGGATAACATGAACTTTTCACTTAGAGGCTGTCGCTTAATACTTGTTCTTAATGTGATTTGAAATAAAGTGTTAACATGAAACCTCAACTTGAATATGACCCAATGATATATATAGGTGACTTAAGGTGATTTGTTCAAACAACTGATTTCAGTTGACTCAAGCATCATTTTGGCTTGACTTGCCCTGACTCGACCATTTAATCAGACTTGACT
Organism: Ophioderma brevispina; assembly: GCA_023653785.1. NCBI lineage: Eukaryota > Metazoa > Echinodermata > Ophiuroidea > Amphilepidida > Ophiodermatidae > Ophioderma > Ophioderma brevispina. The sequence continues at coordinate 29,498 of JAMKCH010014927.1, read as the reverse complement.
CGATCAATGTATCTGATTTGACTTTATGAGCTAACTACTGAGTAAATGACTTGAGACTTGACCCAAGGTTGACTCATTACAACACTGCCTTTTATTCCTTCTTTCCTTCATCTTTTTTTTCCTTTCCTTTTTCTTGATTTTGCTTGCTGACATAGACAGTTGTAATGCAGCCGGGAAGCAGTTAACAGTTAACTGAAGAAGATCTTATTTTTACTCTAAATCTCCAAAAAAATAAAATATTGTAAAAGTTTATGTAAAACAAAAATTTAATTTATAATACTTTGACACTGATTATTGAACAATGCAATATAAGTTTAGAAGTTATAAAGGTCACAAAAATCAATGTCAGGAATAGTTGTCACTTCCTTTACAATAACCCCCCCCTGAGGTCTACCACCTTTCTTACAGTATCTCTGATTGGCTCATTACATGATATAGCATGATATAACCCCTGAGTAACCAATCAAAATAGGCCTTCTATATATCTGTACAAACCTTTAATCTTTTCTTACAATGTCTCTGATTGGCTTAATATATCAAATAATCCTATGTATAACCAAGAAAATTAGCCGGTAGACTACAGGGGGTTAAAAGATACGCAAATCATTGCATCCAAACATTGTTTTGTGGTCTTGCAGTTTCAACTTGCAGATCATTTTTTACACTTGTTCAGATTTCATTTTAAATCCTAAGAGGTAAGATTATTTATATATATCATAAGAGAATCTAAATTGAATTCTCTGTGATAATTAGAACCTAAGTAGATATAAATATCTATAGTACTGAATTTAAGATTGTAAACAATTTATGAGAGTGAACGAACAATCATTTATATTGTTTAATACTATGGACGGTATTTGGTTTTTGGTCAGAGAATATTTACATATTTTATACATTTTATTGTTTTAGTCCTTAGTCCATAAAATACATAACCAAAACAGTCAGTCCACTTTAAGTTTCAAGCAGCATTTTGATCTATCCTTTTTTCACTTTCATTGCCCTGTATACTTGCCAAATATCACATTCACCAACAAGTTAAGGTGTATCTTCATCACATCATGATACTTTCCAGTGTTAAAGTACACACTAAACAGAACAGTGATATTATATCACATCACAGTATTTTCTACAAATACACTGTTCCCTAAATTTTGAAATGCCAAGACTTTTGCTCAATGATTCCAAAGCATGCAAGTTTACACCTTTTATTCTTTTAGTGCTCTCCAGTGTGATGATAGACTGATTGAAGACCAGCTGTCACACAAATAGTATTTACAACATCCACCAAATAAGCGGAAGCCCTTTTGTGTATCCACGGCCAGGGTTGGAGTGGCTACTTTCACCAAGCCAAAATGTCCAAGTTATGATATCGATCACATAGCATGATAGTGAAGATTCTTGCTGTTACCTAGGTAAATCACTCACAGTGTTCATACTCCAGACTGGTAATGACATTTCACATGATCCTGCCAACACAGTCACCCAGCTCAAAAACCAGGGTAATTGCTACAAACACAGTGTAAGAGAACAGAGTGGTATTTATAACTCAACCAAAATTGTCTTGCTTAAATTCCTCAATTGGTTAAAAAACATGCCATTTGTAATTCACCGAGTTATAGGGCCCTGCCAAACATTCTGATCACAACAAATATTGAAAAGTGTGGTTTGTTAACACTTCTCTAAACTCGGTGAAGGAGCTGAAGATTAAATGAACCTTGAAACTAAATCGTTTGCTATATAGATCGTGTAGTTTCCTTCACTTGAGATGATTGAATCACCCTTCCCAGCTATCTTTCCAAAACTCCTGTCAATTCAAGAAGGAAATTGACTCTTTACTGCTTCCACTGAAATGCCCAATAGCACCATCAATTTACAAGCATTCCGAGAACCACATAGTTAGAAATTATTGTTCTCAACCCAACAGGTCCCCAAACTTGTCTGAAGCAGATGGTCCATAATGAAATTATACCATAATAACTTTTTGTAAATTGTTATTTTTTTCAAAACAGTTTGAAAGAACAAGGACAATAGTTTCAGATAGGTTATCCAATTCAAAGTAGATTATTGGGCAGTGACTCTAGTGGGAAAAGTCACATCAAATCTGAACCAAAGTATACAACAAATGCACTAAGTTCAATGACCCCAAGAAAGCTCTACATGACCTTTGACCATAACACATATACCATTCATAATTACCTTATTGTAGGTTATCACATCCAATTTAGTCTGGTGCTCGGCCCCAAAGAACCGTGCCTGTGACCCTTGCTCAAGGTCCACACAAAATTTTGAGTTTCTAAAGGCACTATTGACCTACTGATCTAAATCTGGATGATGCAACTTTTGGCATCCTTGAGCAAAATTTTTTTTGTTGAAGATAGGTAGGGGGTAAATTAACAGGGGTAAAATTTGTAAAGCTTCATAATGGTTAAAGGTGTATAGTATGTTCATTTGGTCCCTATGATTAAAAAAGGTATAGTTTGCTATATCTAGGACATTTACTTTTTAACATATCAAGTCTAAAATGGTTCAAGGGTCATCCTGGGGTCAACATTTAAGAATGCACAGATTCTTTTCAAAATGGGCTCAAATTCTTCATTCTGTTTGATATTAATGTCAAATATAGGTTACACACTTTGTTGGACATTTGTGGTATAAATAAGGGGGAAATAATGGAGAAGGTCCACAGGTCTATGGGGGTTAATCATTTTAGTCTCTGTTAGATACCTTAGCAATGATTGACATGAGTACATGTTTATTTTCTGTTTTAAACATTACCATACGAACAATTTGAAACCAATTTGAAACAATCGGATAATCGTTTTCAAATATTTAAAATCCCATGATTACCTTGAACAAATTTTACCTTTTTAAACCTTAGAAGCTAAAACTCTTCTATACATATTTCAAATCCACATGAAACATTTACAAATTTTACCCCTGTTAAATTACCCCTTCCCTATCTCACAATTCTCATGATGCCAAAGTGGCATCATCCAGAATTGGAATCACTGTCAATGTGCCTAGAAACCTCAAAACAATTGTGTGACCCTTGCGCCAAGTCATATGGGTCGAGCACCGGACTATAATTACTGCTGGTAATTGGCCATACCAATGAAAAATGTTAATTTTACCCCAAAGTATGTCACTCTAAAAGGTTCATTGATCATCAAGAAAATGGAACATGACCTTTGACCTTCAACTCTATCCCTTCTGGACCACCTGACAGTGCATCATCTTAGCTAATATGAATGTGCTTAGATATTTTACTGAAAAGCTATTTGTGCATAGTTATAAAGTATCTGCTAAAAGTAATGATATAAATGAATGACCTTAAATGACTTAAAGACCTCTCACATGCCCTACTCAGTGCATTAGCATAACAAGTATGAACTTGATCCATGTTTGCATGAAGGAGTTGTGCTCAATTAAAAGTGTTTAAGTGAATGTTAAAAAAATCCAAACAAATGACCTTATGCATTAAGTATGAACTTGATCCATTTTGTCTGTTCTGCTTGACACTGTAGGTTGCAGAATTGGTCACCTAATGGTGTCTTTTGACTACACATTTACTACTCTTACATTTCGAGATAGAGCTGCTTACTCCTCCGGGTCACTTTGCCGGTGCTTAGCCTTTATCATCGGCCCTCGTTTCGCAGTATCACTTCGCGACACACAACACTGCGCGTACTTTCTAATAAATCCGAATCTTAGTTCATCACAGCCCTGGTTCATCAGAGGTGAAAACAAACGTGACGTCTACGTGTCAGCCCTGTACAAACTGCGATTCGAGGCTGTTTGGCACCCTTCATGACCATTTCTTTGGATTTTTCTAGCATGCAAGTGAAACGAATAGGCATTCTAAAATGTGCATGTTATTTCCTAAGTAGCGGCTACCATTCTATTCTCCTGCTATCACTTCAGGTAAAAATATGGCGCATTTTACACCAATTTACATGGCGACCTATGGCAATCTCCACCGCAAAATGGCCGCCCTATAACTTCCCAGTGATGTCAGCGTAGACAGCCCTATGGGTACTACATTGTTTTTTACAAATGCCCCAGGTTGTCTTTTGCAAAAGGAGGCATTTGTAGTGGTGGATAAACCTTACATTGGATCTTCAGCACTGACGCAATTGAAGACTTACTGGTTTCCCATAATTCATAGTAAAAATGTCCTGATGACATCACACCAAAGCAAGTGCACCGCAAATTCAAAATGGCGATATTTTCGTCTGGTAGGCGGCAAATGTTATGATAAAATATTCCACAGTTCCACCTTTTGATATCCATCTTGACATGGGGCCCTGCTTGTTTTAGGTTCTGATGATTTCTCTCCACATGTCTGTATCATTAAGTTCACGTAAAACATTACAGCCGCGTAGTTTCAAGCACTTGTTCACCATCCGGTTTGAAATTTCTGCAATTGAACCCATTGAAACGCATACGTACTTGCATTTATGTGTGATGTCATCAGCAAGCCCATAATCAGATTTTTTTTAGGGGAGGGGCAAATTTACCAAAAGTGGACTTTTTACCAAAATGTTAACCTTTTTTCTACAAAAAAATCATAAAAAAATTGCCTCTTTTTTGGCCTTTTTCAGGGGTTGGGGGGATTTTTTTAATTTGGGGGCGTCCGCCCCACTGCCCCTCCCCTGATTATGAGCCTGGTCATCAAGGCATTTTTACAATGAATTCTGGTTAACTGTAGCCCTATATTGCATTGCACTTATTAGGCATTTAAAAAAAAAGAGCATAGCTTTTAATTATTCTCATTTTTTGCATTTTCTGCATTTGCATTTGTTAGGCATTATTAGAGTCGGAATAACCCATTTAATTTGTTTGTTTGTGTTTGCCTTACCACCACAGGTTTTATCAACATTTTGCAGCACGCATAAAAGACATTTAAGATTGATTTCTAAGGAAAATGAAACCATTTAATAGAGAGCAATTTTGTTACCAATGATAAACAAATGCACCAGAATGTAAAGCTTCTACATACCTCAAGCCTCTGTTCAGCAGTAAGCTCGTACAAACTTTGTCCACTCACCACCACCACCATGCATGCAAACATGTGATGTTGGCAGGCAAGTTAGTACTTGGCAGCAATTTTTAAATTTTTCTTATAAAGAGAGTGTATCTTTTGGCATTAAAAATGATCAAATGTGCACAATCTATCATTAAGGCACATCATTGATTGGCAAATCAGAAAAATCAAAAAATCATCAAAAATCGATTTTTTTGCATGTCTGTAAACAGGGATAGGTAGGGTTATACTCTCGTGGACCCTAAGTCAAAATACCTTTCAAACACAATACATTAGCCGTTGGTCAAAGTGATCTAAATTATCTTCCACAACAATGTTAATGATTGTAATTGGTTCAAGAATGGGATGTCCAAACTTACAGAATCAAATCCAATTACCACAATTTTAACCAGATTGAATACCTAATGTCCCCAAGAATGTCCAGTAATGTCCCCAAGAAGCAATTGCAGTTCAACGATATATGTCCTCAGCGAAGACTTCAAAATGACCGCGCACAAGTTCATACAAAACTCCTCAGTAAGAAATTCCAGGGAATCTTCTCAGTCCTGCAGGTAATCTTATCCAGCCGGTCAAGACGACAAGGTTAAATTAAGTCCCTCTACGATAATAAATCCACAGATTAGTCCAAGATATCAACCCACGATTTCTATCTGTCCACAATTGGCTCCTATTTTTATTCCCACACTTTCGGCTGTCAAAGAGACAGTAGACATAATTACAGCACTCTGCTCACATGGAATTGAACCATATATAAATCCTGGCACTGTGGTGGTGAAGAATAAAATCTACCATTATTGTAGATAAAACTATCTTACTTCTAGCTACTGAGTGAGGATTGCTGGCAGAGAGTCCTTCCAGTGATTGTATTTAACTACTCACAGATAAATTCCCCTTCTAACAATAATCCTTACTCCTTCTTATGCATAAACATGACCTTGCACCATCAAATCGATTTCCCAATCTACATTCCATCACTCATATATATAACTTTGTGGGGGAATTCCCTGATCTCAATGTTTTGATCTCAAAAGCATAAACAATTTTTTTCTAAGTTTAGCATCCCTTGGGGAATTCTCCACTTCCCTTATTGTCCATCTAAACAGGTGCACTTAGCAAACAACTTAGGGAATCCCCTTTCTCTCTTTTTAGTAAACAAGTACTTTTCCCGTGAGAAATCTTTTCTTCAAATAAAATTGAGAAAATAATATTTTAATCGAAATTTTGAGGGTACTTAACAGTATCCTACCAAACCCTACAATGATAGGACCAGAAGCACCTCATAAGGACAAAATTGGATTTTTAGTCATCATGTTCACGAACGGACTTCCTTCAACACGTAATTCAATGGAGATACTATCTTTGACCACTGCCGTTTTCTTCCTTTCTGTAAATTCTGAGAATTCTACAGGCTTAATCTTCACTGTAAAGCTATTCCTGCAAATTTAAATACTTTGACTCTTTTGATATCACTGATAGTGTCCCTTTTAACTGTAAAACCTAAAGTAATGGAGTCTCTAAGTTCAAAGGTTCTTGCCTACTTGTAACTTATGGAATAATCAAAGGAAACAAATTAACTGTAACAATGGTATTTTGTGCAGGTAAAATAGTTTGGCAAAACAACATTAAATGATCCACAGTATCCCCTGTTCTTAATACAAATTCATTGTTTATTCACTTTATTATTATTAATTTATTATTCTTACAATCAAGTCATTTTTCAAAATAAAAACACTTAAATTGTATTTAATTCATCCATAACAAAATCAATGCATCATTTTAATGTTTAAGTGTTAATTTAATTACACAACATAACCCTAGTGGCCCATTCCAAAAAGGTGTTTAGCCTGATTTTAAGCTAAGCGAACATTAGCTGTGAATTATACATGTATCGCTTAATAAACACAATTCCAGAAGGAATTTAAAATTAAGTGCATTTTAACTATGCCAAAATGCATCGAATTTTAAACTAGGTACGGGGCTAGTTTAAAAAGTGTTTTAGTGTGTGTTTTCCGTCAAGTGCACGGCTCATTTGAACTGTCCCATTGACAGCAGCATGGAGCACATCTTTCCTCACAACGTTGGTGTAGTACCCTAAACACTGCAAAAAGCTTTAATATACTTTGTGCGCTCAACCATTAAAATACATAGGGCCTTACGTACACTCAAGTTAGCGTCTTAAATAGCAATGATTTTTTACTTGTGTTTTAATGCTGTGTTTAAGAAAGAAATTGTTAAAAATGTTTAACATGTTTTGTTTTTTTTCTTTTTTTCGCTTAAATGCCATTTTAAATTTTGTCAATTTTGGCTCAAATTGCCTGTAACTAACAAAGTTTCTGGAATATGGGCCAGTGTGTTTGACCAAAATAAACCAAGACCCCACACGGAAATTAGAGACCATTCAGACATAGTTTTTCAAAGCCACGGGTAGGATTTCTATCAGTTATGGCTGAATCCCCTCACAGAATTGTAGTCAATTTTTCACACAGCAGATATTTAAGGGCCTACACAACATTTTTTAGATTGATTACTGTACTGAACCCTAGTATAGTCCCACATGTCTTAACCTGAATTAGCTTGAACTTAGGGGTGGGATTTAATGGGATCTTCAACCTAACATGAACACACAAACATCAACATCAGCCTTTTAGAGCTAAACTTATTCCAGGCATTTATCATGGTCAAATGATGTGTGTGATCAACAAAGACCTGTAAATGAAACCTGACACCACGAAACACAAGTCATTTTGTGAAGAAATCCCTATACGATCACTACCAAAACAGTGGATCAGTGTACCAAACATGCATGTATCTATTGCTTTCCAGAGACAAAAAGTTGTGGGATTATAATAGGATCTTCTACTATTCTTCCCAGATTCCTGGGGGTGTGGGATTATAATCGAGAATGGGACTATACTCGGTCAGTCCGTAAATAATTGAATTCCCCCCCAAAAAAAAAAAAAATTGGTAGCTACCTCCGGCACTGGACGAGATTGTTAAAGCTTGTTGAATAGAAACAACTTCAAAAAATCAAAAGTGTTTTGGGTTGACCGTGGCGATCGTTTATATTGGGCCAAAGCTTTTTTAAAAATATTTTTTATTGTTTGTCTACCATATGACCAAGAATGATAGTGTCAGGTCAGTTTGTACACTGATGGACTGTAACCATGGAAGAATTTTGCATACTATGACTTTCATCATATACATAGGCCTACTTGCATCATAAGTCTGAATTATGTTTTTTTTAATAGGACACAAAATAATTTTCCCCTTTCTTACTCAAATTTAGCCCCTTTCCGAGTGTGTATGCAATGCTAATAACAGACAAAAACTGAATAGCGCTTTGATAAGCACTTGGAATAGGCGCTATATAAATGCCCATTTATTATTAATAGGCCTGTAATAGACATTTCTCAAATTTTTCACAACACAAAGTTCATTACTAATCATCACTGGCACATTCATTTTTATCTGAACGAAATTGCAAGGTAGGCACTTCACAAAATTCCTCTGCAAAAAACTTCAACACAATCAAATTGGTTTAGAGTACCATGGTGGGCCATTGACACTGATGAGTCTAAACATCGACAGAGGTAGGAAATAGTGTTTATACATTTTCCCCTCAAACGTGGTAAGGGTCATGATACGGTCATTTTTTTTCTGCCTTAAACTGTGCGAAAACCATTTGCTAAAAGTCTACGCATCACACGATTCCTATATGTTAGCTTCACCAAAACATGCGATGACCTATGACAAATCAGCTTGGAAAGGAAATTTGAGCAAAATGATGTTCAACATGAGCCAGTCCTGCAATCGTCTGTATCGTTGTGTTGCAATGAACTCGTATTCTCTGTATGTTTGTAGATGTTACATGCTCGGACCTTGTGAAGTCGATATGCATGGTAGGAACCCAAATTCATGCGAATGAGACTAAATTCTATTCGCCTCATGCATAAACGAATATGCATTATTGGCGATATTGGTCACTGGATGAATTGTTTACATATCGAACCGATTGCAACTCTGAGAACAGATCCAGTTCATTGGTCTAATTTGGTCATGAGTCACATACATTAGAGATTAACCGATCCAGGGTTTCCTCTGCCGATCCGATGGCCGATATTCTTTTTGTAGTATCGGCCGATCCACCGATACGATCCGACTAGGTTCCATTTTTTCAACTTAGGAATTGGCAACGATGATTGTAATTAAATAAATCTGTGTGGTTCACATTTGCTACAAGTTCCAATGAGGAATTTCAGAGGATAAGGTTAACTTTTTGAGCAGCTTTGTTCCATTTTTCTTCTTAAAAACTGTAAAAATACCTATTTTGCTTTGTCCCTTTCTTTCATTCAGTACATCGGCTAAGAATCGGCAGGCTCTGATATATTTTTGCCGATCCGATTTTCTGCCGATTTGCAAAATCGGCCTCCGATCCGATGTCCGATACAAATATCGGTTAATCTCTAACATACATGCATGTATATTGGCAATTAAAGGTGCAACGAGAGATTTCACATAACAAGTGTCCCTAAAAAATATGAAAATTCAGACATTTGCACCAATGTAAAGCTTTTTATCCAAAATGTTCCCATGTGAAAGGATTAAGCTGAAAATATTTCTTTGGTACAGATATTGTGAAATTTCTAATTTCGTATAGGAGAAAATACTAAATTCAGCCTATGTTTTATATTGAAATTAAATTAAGCAAATGAAAATCGCCTTTTGTTTTCACTTTCAAGGCATTTCTGTAATCAAAGACAAGGTAAGAAATCTATTGGGGGTCTTATCTATATGAAATCATCTTCTTAGCGTGTCCACAAGTCATTGGTAATGGCTTATGGTGGTGTCAGGATTTATTCAACAGAGTGAGCTGATCCGGGGCCGTGTGTATCCATGATACGGACGCTCCTAACATGGCCCACTTTTTGAGACTTGGGGCGGATTGGGAACAGTCAGGGGTTTACACCCTACTCTTATTCGACACTGACTGTGATGTACATGTACAGTTCTGACTCTCTGTACACAGGATTGATGGCTTAACGTCCCCTCCTAAGGACGGGATGCTTTCATGATTCATTTGCCCAATTCCAAGTGAGCCATGGAGGAGAGTGGTATTCTGTATTTAATCAATAGCTTGTATATATACAGATTAAATTCAGAATTGAATACCCGAATAAATCCCAGCAAGTGACCACACCGGGATTCGAACCCGGGATTTTTTGGTAAATTTGCGCCACAGGCAAGCAACCTAACCACTAGGCCACGCTCTCCCATATGAAATCACTACATATGACACAATATATGGGTGCTCCAAAATCTCTCGTTGCACCTTTAATGACCTCATTAATTGATCAGCTTCGATCACCAAAGGGTTGTGGCCGTTTTAATCACCGCCGATTGGCCACATGGAACATACATATGCGTGTACAAATTGATCACTGGTGTGCAGGTTCTGCTTTAATAATATAGTTCTTACTCCTTCAAGCATGGCAACTTGACAACAATAATATGTAGAACAGTGAACTCAATAGAAACATGGTGTATAAAATAAACTTTAAACTTTCGAGTTATTGAGGGTAAACTAGTATAATTCTCGCAATTTGCAATATGGTGTGCTGCCAGCGGTTACCCTTGCCAGACCAATTTTTTACCACAAGGTACGACATCGCCATTTAACGTCCATTGGATTAGTGTGAAAGAGTTTGTGTGATCGAAAGAAAACAAAGAGTTTACTTATTGTAAATAACCGTTTTACTCTGTATTCACATGCACCCAACCATTATGTTGACTAAATGATCAGTGACATATTCCTGTGTAAGAATTGTATTACGCGAATGTAGCGCAGGTGGATTGAAAATGTCCAGTGTGCATCGGTGGGGACATTGCGTAGGTGCTTTTAAACATGTGTGCATCACGCAGGACGATTTATCTTCTCAGTGGGTAATTTGGTGTTTAATTTCATGGTAAATTATAGTTTTTCTTACTAATTAAAGCAAATTATTTTGTTTTCGGTTGTGTATGAATTAGGTTAATAACTGCGCATTTACTTTTGCTTGAAAAGTAACCTACTATATAACCCTGATGCTATAGATACTATGTGTCACATAACTAGGTTCTTGTACAGTGGGTATATCAGAGACCCAACTATATCATTACCATCATCCAAGTAGTTAAAATTAGAGTAGAGAAAGTTAAAGTAGAGAAGCCAAGTAGTTAAAATTTCTATATCATTACCATCTATTTTTAACCCTCTTTTTTGATCAATTATTAATAAATTCAAAGTGAGGAATTTGATTTTGTAGCAGCTTGTTCCCCAAAAATTACATAATTCAAAAACCAATTCCTTCATGCACTATAGTGTTCGTCAAAATCCCTTGGACATGACATACGCGCGCATATCTCTTTGTGTGAACTGCGCTTACATGCAATCCAACAGTACGTCATTTTGGCGGGAAAGCGGGCGTACGTAGTTACATGTCCGAGGGATTTTGACAAATACTATATTATACAATTGTTTATTTGTGACAAATCTATAAATTGGTGCATACGCCTGCTCCAAGTGTGTTAGACGCATTAATGTGTGCAGTGCATCAAGCGCACAACAAAATTGGTCACATTAAGATTATGGAACCATATCTGCAAGCACAAAAAATTCATTGTAGTATTTATGAAAGAAAAGAACCATTTTAGGACTACATTGTTGACTTAAAAAGAAACACTTCACCAAGCAATCCGATGATAGATATATAGGGTGTGATAAAACAAAATTATGATGAGTAAAATCATTATTTTGATTTTTGAGACTAACTCAATGTGCAACCAACTCACTCCCCCTCCCCCAAATAAAAATGCAAAAAAAGATTGTCAATTCATTATCAAGAATATTGGTCATTGCATTAAATAAGCTAAAGCTCAGGATTAAAGGTGCTTGTTCCGATTTATGTCTATTGTGTTCTCTACTTGATATGAGAGCCTGGAACTTGCACATACGCCCCATTAAGTACCGTGGAAAACAAACTTGCAGTTTTTATGGTAGAAGCAATATTTCATGTTGCAAAACCCTATTCAACAGTGTGCTAATATCAATGGTTAACTATTAAAACAGCATTTTTATGTTTACATCTTGGGAATGAAATGGATTTGAGGGCTAAAATTTCAGGACGACAATGAGGAAAAATACGGCCATTCATCTGATATCAAAATTGATACTACTTCCGGTAATTCGGAAGACGATCGGAACACACACCTTTAACTTCAGTGATAATGTTCTCACTGGGATTAACCACGGCATATTAGTAGAAATGTTTTAATGTTGTGTTAAATATTCATTATTCATGATTTGGCCAATTAGATATGGTCATTATTGAAAGAAATATAATTAAGTTACGCCACTTCCCATAAAAAATCAACAACTTGCATTTGATGTAATGACAGTTTATTTCACATAGGCAACAAAAACTGCCCACTTGATAGAAACCATGTGGGATGAAACAACAATGCAGGGGGGTAGGACACAATCTACTCGATTTGGGCATTGGGGATTTCCAAACGGTAACTTGGGGAACTGCTACGTGCATTTACTATGGCAGTCTTGGTCCCAATGACATTACAAAATCATCTCTTAAACCTTTGTTCAAAAGATCTTAGTAATATCATGATAATTTAGGAAAAAATTATTGACTTCAAAATCCGTTGGGGTTAGTGGATTAACCGCGCTGCAAAATAGTGTAATTTCCAATAACGGTCATTTAGATTTAAATATTTGTGACCAGGCCTAGTCTTATTTAGTCAAGTCTGTGTGTAACCGTTCGATATGCGTAAGAGTGCCTCCTACCTTTAAGTCTTTGAAACAGACTAGCACCCGGAAGTTGATGCCGTTTTGAATTTGCTGTTGCTGTTAGGTTGGCATGTCCTACTCCCCCCCCCCTTTTTTTTTTTTTTTTTTTTTGTTAATTTTTTATGAATATCATAATCTAGATGAATAACTAATTAAGACTAAATAATTGTTGTGTTTTTTCACATACAAGACCATGGATGACCATGAAGAATGAATACAATAATAGAAAAACAGTCATGTAAGCAAATGTTAAAAAAGACAGTTGATCAAAGCAAATTTGGTTGATAACTGCAAATTTATGTATAAGCTGCGATGTTCTTGACTGCATTGTTAAATGTTGAGTGTGATCTCCAAAACTCGCAAAAAGTGATCATGGCACCGATGATTGCATTCAGCAAGCAGGCAAGCAAGAAAGCGCATCATTAATTGTTGTGAACTTGGTAGATGTGACTACAGCTCTTCCTTAGCTTGTTCCTCGATCGCTTCAGTTTCTTCTCTTTTTGAACCGTTTTCATCACAAGATGAATACTTTGCATTAGTATGAACTTGATCCATTTTGTCTGTTCTGCTTGAACACTAGTAGGTTGCAGAATTGGTCACCTAATGGTGTCTTTAATACTACACATTTCAAAACAAAAATACAAAAAATACACCGTCTACACGAAACTCCTGCCCCACCAAGAGAGGCAAAGAAATCTCAACGATACCGGCATGGAGGAGACCAACAATTGCACCCGCGAGACCCACCCGAGATGCACACAAGACTAAGACAACAACGGGGGAAATATAGAATCACCTTTCCACTAAGTAAAGATCAGTAGTCTTCGGCAGATTTAGTCAGCGGCATGGGAGGGGGGTTGCAAGGAGGGATGAATGTGGGACGACCGCATACCAACTTGGTGAGGAAATCCGGGTTAATTGTCGGGTCATGGAGTACGGTTATCACAGAGGAAGGTGGTCAGTTTGTGCGGGGGGGGAGAAGGGATGAGTGGTGGGGCAACGAATAGGGAGAAGGCAATGCATTATGGTCATACCAGGCTTAAAAGAGCCGGGTGGCACGGCCAGAGGAGGCAGATGCCTACCCTCCCCGCTCAGTTCGGGAGAGGGGTACAAGCCTCCGATGACTAACCTCCCACCTCCCCCTACAAAATACTCCCTTACATTTCGAGATCCGAGCGCTTACTCCTCCGTGATCACTTCCCAAGGGTGCTTACCCTTTAATCATTCGGGAAAAAAACCCTCGTTTCGCCGTATCACTAAAATCGCGACGACAACAACACTAAAAACTGCAACGTACTAATTCTAATAAATCCGAAGTCTTTAGTTTCATCACGCCCGGTTCAAGCATAGGTGAAAACAAACGGGACGTCTAACGTGTAACAGCCCTGTACCAACTGCGATTCTAGGCTGTTTGCCCCGTCATGACCATAATAAAATCTTCCTTTGGATTTTTCTAAGCATGCAAGTGAACGCAATATCATTCTAAAAATGTGAAGCCTGTTATTTTTCCTAAGTAGCGCTACCATTGAGCTAATTCTCCTGCTAATCGCTTCAGGTAAAAATATGGCGCATTTTTACAACCATTTTTCCAATTGCGACCTATGGCAAATCTCCACCGGCACATGGCCGCCCTATAACTTTCCCCCAGTGATGTCAAAGCGTAGACAAGCCCTATGGTACTACATTGTTTTTTTTTTTACAAAAATGCCCCAGTTTGTCTTTTGCAAAGGAGGCATTGTAGTGGTGATAAACCTTTACATTGGTCTTCAGCACTGACCAATTGGGGGGGGGGGGGGGGGGGGACTTTAACTGTTTCCCATAAGTCCATAGTAAAAGTCCTTATACCTCACAAAACCAAAGCATTGCAACCCAAATTCAAAATGGCGATATTTTCGTCTGGTAGGGCGGCACATGGTTATGAATAAATATTCCACATTCCACCTTTTGAGACCATCTTGACATGGGCCCGCTTGTTTTAGGTTCTGATGATTTCTCTCCACATGTCTGTATCCTTTAGTTCACGTCAAACATTCCAGCAGCCGCGTAGTTCAACACTTGTCCACCTCCGTTTGAAATTTCTCTGCATTGAACCCATTGAACGCAACTACTTGCATTTATGTGTGAGTCATCAGCAACCTAATCATCATATTTTTTTTAGGGAGAGGGCAAATTTACCAAGTGGACTTTTTACCAACCTTTTTAAGAACCCTTTTTTCTCCAAAAAAATCATAAAAAATTGCCTCCTTTTTGGGGCCTTTTTTCAGGGGTTTGGGGGATTTTTTTAATTTGGGGGTGTCCGCGCCCACTGAGCCCCTACCCCTGATATGACCTTCATCAAGGCATTTTACAGGAATTTGGTTAACCTGTAATCCCTCTATTGCATTGCACTTTTTTAGGCATTTAACAAAAAAGAGCAGCTTTTATTATTAATTCTTCGTCATTATTTTTGGCATTATTCTGCATTTGCAGTTGTTATGCATTATTAATCATCTGGAATAACCATTTGAATAGTGTTTGTTTGTGTTTGCCTTACCACCACAGGTTTTTATCAACATTTTGCAGCACTGATAAAAAGACCTTTCAGATTGATTTCTAGGAAAATGAAACAACCATTTAATAGAGAGCATTTGTTCAATTAACAAAAACACCATGCCCCAAGAATGTAAAGCCCTAGGCCTACTACACAAGCCTCTTGCACAGTAAGCTAGTACAAACTTTGTCCAATCACCACCACCACCATGCAATTCAAACATGTGAATGTTGGCAGGCAAGTTAAGTACTTGGAAGCATTTTTAAATTTTTGCTTCTAAGAGAGTGTATCTTTTGGCATTACAAAATTGATCAAATGTGCACAATCTATCATATAGGCACTATCAGTGATTGGCAAAATCAGAAAATCAAAAAAATCATCAAAAAATCAGATTTTTGCCATTTCTGTAACAGGTTAAGTATTGTTTGACGTCTCGTCTTGACGCCTAAGGTCAGAAATACCTTTCAAATACAATAAATGAGCATTGTGCACAAGTGATCTAAAGGACATCGCCGGATAAGGTGACGGAGCCTTCTATAGTTTTCACGAGAAGGATGAACGTGAAACGTTTTGCAACAAAAGCGACTTGCTTAAGTTTACCTTTTGATAGTTTAATAAAAAAATCAGACTTTACATAATTCCCAAAAGTCGGTTGTTTTATGTACAAGTTATAATACAACAGGCTTAAATGGGTAATTGGAATTTCTATATTTGTAACCCTTTTCCCCCCCCCAAGAACCACAATACCGCATTGCAAGAATGTGCGGCTATATTAATTTAAAACCATATATATGAGTGCATTCTGGTTCTTGGGGGGATAGACCCGTATTTTGCATTTTGTTTTCTGGGGGGCCGGAACACTAAATAAGCCAAAAAAAACAACAACAGTCTATTTTTTACACAAACTACAACCATACCACATCACACTATCGGTAAGACCAGCTCAACTACCAAGGGCTCAGTTCCGTAGCCTTGGATATCACATATTAACAACAGCTGCGATGCATGTCCGGGGTATCATCAATCGACTAAACTACATGGGAGGTGTTTGTTCCATACAATGGTGAATGAAAGCTATTGAACTGTGCCATGGGAATTGTATTTTATTAGCTCATATAATGTTACTTGTTCATGATATAAATGCGCGGTCATGGGCCATTGTGTTGTAGTCCAGAGTCTGCTCGGGTGGAAGACGGTTCTATAATCCAAATCTTAGCTAATATCTAATAGTGTATTCTGGGTATTGTTCTATAGGGCTGCCTCCTGTAGCTTCTGTCAATAGCTATGAAGGACGAAGGGTCTATCTAGGCGCACGTAGCAAGCTCCATATAAAGGCAGCTATGCAAAATCTCCCTGTTTTATCTTCATAAAAGTAATAATGGTCATTGAAATGGAGGCCATGCTCTAAGCTTTGCTCTTTTTCCGAGAGCATGCCCCTGAAGTTTCCTCAATTTTTTCTCATTTTTTCTTGCTACAATTGTTCTTGGGATACAAAACCCTTGTATACATTATAAAGTAGTTGTAACAACACCAACTCAAAATTGAAGGTGAAAATGAACTACGATGATTATATAGGGCCCCTTCAGTTCTATCCGGCGATGTCCTTTTCAACACAACAGATGTTAATGATTGTATTGGTTCAAGATTTGGTAATGTCCAAAACATTACATAATCAAAATTACACAATTACAACAACAATTTAACAGATTGATACCTAATGTCCCCCAAGAATGTCCAGTAATGTCCACATAAAGCGTTCAGTTCAACGATATAAATGTCCGCTCCAAGCGAAGACTCCAAAATGAACCGCGCACAGTTTTCCTACAAAACTAAACATCTCTCAGTACTAAATCCAAGGGAATCTTCCTCAGCCCTGAGGATAACTGTGTCCATCAGTTCAAGACGACAAGGATCAATTAAGTCCCTCTCGACGATAATAATCCACAGTATATAAGTACAAGATAATCACCACACACCACGATTTCTTATCTGTCCACAATCTTGGAAATCCTATTTTGATTCCCCGCCATTTCGGCTTAAAAGCGGACAGTAGAATAAACATTACAGCAGCTCGTTCACATGGAATTTAAAATAATAAATCCTGGCGCTGTGTGTGAAGCATAAACTACCATTATTGTAGATAAACTATCTCCCACCTTCTAGCTACTGAGTTGATGCTGGCATAGATCCTTTCCAGTGATAGTATTTAACTACTCACCGATAAATTCCCCTTGTCTAACAAAATCTTACAAACAATCATTCTTGCATAATCATGACCTTGCACCATCAAAATCATTTCACAATCTAAATTTACATCACTTCATATATAAACTTTGTGGGGGAATTCCCTGATCTTACAATGTTTTGTATCCTCAAAAGCATAACATGTTTCTAATTTTTAGCATCCTTTGGGGATTCTCCACTTCCTTATTGTCAATCTAAACAGCTGCACTTAGCGAAAAAACTCTAGGGAAATCCCTTTTCTCTCTTTTTATAGTAAACAAAATACTTTCCCGTGAGAAAATCTTTTCTCAATAAAATTGAGAAAATATATTTCAAGAATTGTGAGAAAAAAAGGCTATAAAAATGCATTTCCCCCTTAAAAAGAAAATTTGAATGAAATGAAAAATTTTCCAAAATCGGCTTATACCTTTAACCATTTGTGGTTAATTTTCCCTACATTTTACCACAGTGCAAATTTTACACTTTTATTATAATGTGGCTTGCATTGCTGTCTTCAGTCATATTACATAAATTGTAATACTAAATGTTCTGAACAAAATTTAGGCCTTCTGGACAAGGCATCTGCCAAGCATTCTCTTTTCCTTTGAATTTCCTTATGTCCAGATTGTATATCTTGTAAGTTAAACTCTCCACCTGACAAGTCTCGGATTTCTTCTTTTGTTCATCTTGTGGATGAAAATCAAACGGATTTTGATTCCGTGTACACTAGACTGGGTGCACTGGTGTACTAAGTACACTTCAAAATTTTTGCAAGGACAGTTAGCAATGGCAAGCATTCTTTTCTCAATTGTTGTATTTATTTTTTCTGAGTTTGTCAAACTTCTTAGAGTAATACATACACAGATGATCTACTCATTTTCCTCCTGCCGTGCATGAGAACGCCCCCACAGCCACATCACTGGATCAACTGCCAACGTTGAATTGTTTCTGGACAGTCTGCTCATCAAACTGGCGCATTCATTCAAAATAGATTTTATTTCTCAAACGCTTTTTGCATTGCGCTGACCAGACATTTTGCGTTCTTCTTTCATTAAAGGTGGTCAGCGGACACGCAATTTCTGAGAATTTGGACAGTTATTTTCTGTAATACCCGACCATACCTAGAATCTCATGAGATCGCTTTTTCTTTGTGTGTGGGGAATTTCTCATTGCTTCAACTTTTGCAGTTTGATTGGCCTAATTTGCCCGTGTCCTACAACATGCCCTAAGTATGTTACATTTGCATGGCAAAATTCAACTTTTCACCATATTCACATTTAAAAACCTGCCTGAGATAATTTCTAAATGCTGATTTTAGCTGTCTCATGTGTTCTCCCATGTTTCACTTACACAAGGAGATCATTCGACATAAGCTTCACAATTTCTATTCTGCAACTACTCTGGGCACTAGTCCTCTGAAATGTTTCGGCAGAATTTTTTAGACCAAATGCATTACTTTTGTATGGTATAGGCCATGGGCGTACAAATTCTGAAATTTTCTTTGGGCATGTCAGTGAAGGAACTTGCCAATACCCCTTCAACAAATCAATTTTGCTAACAAATTTTGGCATTTCCAACTCTTATCTAATGCCAATCAATCATCACTCCGTGGGATCGGAGATAGTCTGTTTTGGAACAGAGGTGACTTCCCCGAAAATCTGTGACAAAACGAAATGAACCTCGTTTGGGAAACCCGAATCCATTGGGAACTCCATTCACTATTGCTTTGCTCTACTATTCCATTGTCTAACATGTAATTCACCTCATTCCTGATATGTTGCAACTTGATTGGATTCACCCTATAGGATGTTGCTTTACAGGCTCGGAGTCCCCAACATCTAGTCCTGGGGTTATGACATTGTCTCACTGGGTAACATAGGAATATGTTCTCCCACTCATGAATTAACTCTTTCAATTCCATTCACCTTGTTGACTTTCTGGGAGATGGCCTATTTTCTTGTCTAAATTGGCAAATTAATGTCAGAATTTTGCAATTTGACACATACTCATTTTCTGTGTTTACAGTGCTGTTTGTTCAAATTCTATCCTCTTTTGTGATGTCACCATTTGACACTCATCACTACTCTAATACATTACACTGCAGGCTTTAATGTCCTACATCTCTTTCATATACTCTTTGAGCATTATTTTACTGTGACATAATTGTCTCCTTTTACGTCTACCTGGTGTTTGATCACTAGTCAAGGTCCTCTCCCACTTTTTTCTCATTCTCATATGGTCCAGAACACCCGGCTTGCAAAGGATGCCCATGTATTGGAAAAAGTGCCAACACTTTATCACTGGCTTGAATACTCTGTGTCCTAGCATCTTGTCATACATGTTTCATTTGTGCCTACTCTGTTTGAGATTTTGTTGGCAATTCAGTGGCCTCTTGGAGCCTGTGTCTCTTGAGACACATCGTCTAAACATCACCTCAGGATTTTCACACCACCACTTTTCTTTCAGTATCTTTCCATGTCCCCCTAACTTTGTGGGGACCAAAACACCAACTCAAAAGGACTAAATCCTAATGACTCTGTACAGCCTCCCCTGGGTAGCAAATAACAGGAGATGACTCCCCATCCCAATCCCTCTCAAATTCAAAACATAGGTTTTGATCATTGTCTTCAATGTTTGGGGGTACCTTTCTAGGCCCCCCTGGGATTCTGGGTGGTTTGTTGAAGAACTGTACTGGGAAATATCCCACTGGTCCATAACTTGTTGGAACAAACCATGACAGTATTAAATTTGATCCTGATCATACTGAATTGTTTTGGAAGGCCTACCTTTTACGGGTGAAAACTTGGTTAGAGCTTTCACTATGCTTCTGTGCCCAATATTTTCTCAAGGGTAATACTCAGGAATCGGGGAAGCACACATGATGGTCAGAACTACTTGGGGATTTCCTGACTTGGGTCTGTGGAATTGGTCCTACGCAACTATTACCCCTACTAATGGCTCATCAAATGCTGGTATGGGTTGCAAGGGAGCAGTAGGAAAATTTCTGATTGGGCTTGCCACCATTTGACATGGTAAGTCTTATTACAATACTCCGACCACATCTTTTCAGTTCTGAGTGTAGGCCACCAAAAATGACTCCTAATTCTGTCATGTGTTTTTCTCCCACCTAATTGTCCTGCCATGGGACTATGGCTATGCCTATCACTTTCCTATGGTACCCTTTGGGACTACAATTTGATGCACGCCCTGTCCATTCTTCATTAACAAGTGCATCGGGTGGCCGCCATTTTCTCATTACAGGACACATTTTGCTTGTATCAACATACAGGAATTGCTTGGCTTCCTGTTGCAACAAAGCCCTCTCACCTAATTTTCCTAAGTGCTGGGCTGGTCGTTTGTGCTGCTCATTACCAGCTTGTCATGGGTTTTTTTTTTTTGGCTTAAAGGGTCTCCTTTACAGTCTTTAACTCTACCATGCTCAGCAGCTGGATTTTTCATTTGTTTACCATCTTGTCACTTTGTTTGTGCTCAGGGCTGGATTTTCACTAACAAGGAATTTAGTCTCCCCTGAAGATGGAAGATGACCTCCAAATCCTCTAATTTCTAATTTTGATAGAAAAGTATCCTCTAAATTTGGGGTCAAGTCATCCTCGACACTTTTTCCGATTTGTATGAGTATTTTGACTCATTAGCTGCTCACTGTTTTCCTGAGAGGCTTTTCGGGTCATTGACATAGTTACTGCACATTCTGGAAAAATTGTCTATTTTCCTCACAAATTTATCCATGTCAGGGCCCTGGGAAACTATGGGTCTGGGAGCACTTTCCCCCTTCCAAATCCCTATCCCTAACACATGATCCCTTTTACTGGTAGTTCTTGTCTAAACACATTGTGACAGTTCCAGAACCCAAGTCTGTTTCAAATTCATTTTGTGAAGAGGGACACAATACAATCCCACCTATCCCCTGAATCAATGCACTCAGTTCCTCCTGTGAACTCTCATATCAAATGGAAGTCCATCTTCCAATATCATGGACTCCGCGCAGCACTTGTACCGCATGATTCTAATGGGTTTTGAATCTAAACTATCACCTGACAGTGACACAAATCCCCCAAAACAAAAGCTTAAATCATCCCTTACTTTTTTCCTTTCTGTGTCAATTCCCTTTTGTGGATTTCTTGGTTTCTTAACTAAGAATGAACTTTTACTCAAAGTAACGGCAGTCAAACCTATTGTTTTGACTCACTTTTGGCTCCCTCCTTTTTGGGTGGAATAGCCATGATCTCCCAACACCGTGACGCTTGTAGCCTGGCTTCTTATCAGTGATTGCATTGAACTGTGATTTGGGTCCCATCCGGCATGTTTTCTGTGATTGGCACATTACTTTCTTTACTCCCTTTTCATGGGAACCCTGACTGGGTTTCCCCTCCTGAGTGCTAACCATTAGACGCTTTGTAGAAACCCGACTTATATTTGTATTTGTTGTACCTAGTAAATTCTTGGGCTTAGGTTCTACTAGTATGACTTAATTTGTGCGTTAATGCATAATCGTCGGCCTTTTACTGCGCTTCCCACCCAAACTGTCAATTTTGTTTTCATCCAGATGTGTTTTGGATATCTGGATTAGACACTGTTTAACTCAATCAAATCCCTAAGTTGACCAAAATTTTGCCCGCCTCTTCTTTTGAGAGAAGCCAGCGATCAAACATTTGTTCCTTTACAACACGGGCAAATCCAACATGGGTCTGGTCAACCTTTTTCTGACAATACCTGATTTGTCTATTGCCTCTGGCACCAATTCATGCTTTGAGCACGGCCTGCTTAACCTCATCATAATCACTACTCTGGCTATGACATGGCCGAATATAATTTTTGGGCGTTACCAATGAACACTGCTGTAGCAACCAGGTCCAAGACTCCTTGGGCCATTTTCAAGCTATTGGCAATAGTGTAAGAAGTATTTGTCCACTTCTTGTTGCCCCTGAAATTTTGGAACCAGGCGAATTTCTTTCGCCGCATCAAAACCATATGCGGGAAGAGTCTGATGAGCTAGCCTGTTGTTTCAATTTTTCACTCTAACTGAGTCTTCAGCTCTTTCTTTTCATATCCATTTGCTGTTGTAACTCATCTCTTTTTGTATTTTAAAATTTTTCCTTTTCGCAATTTCTTTTCCTTCAATTTGCAAGTTTTCTTTCTCTAATCAATTCCTTTTTCTTTCTGTTCCATTTCTAATTTTTTCAATTCTGATTCTTTTGAATTTCAAGCTCCTTCAACTTGACGACATCACCAGTGCCCTGTTCCAGACCTCTCTATCTTTTTTCCAAATATGAACTATCCCACACATCTTCCTGGACATTTTCAATCAAACTATTTTTGATTACTTGCTTTCCCATAGATTTTTGCTTCACGTCCAAATGCGTTGGCTAGTTTCATTCCTCAGGCTTTCTCAGCCATCAAACTCTCCCAGTTATTTGCCCAATGAACCTCTGGATCAAACTCCATTGTGATTTTTACTCTACACACAATATACTAACTTGAACCAAACTACAAGTATACATGTAATACACACAAAATTTGTATGCCCAAAATGTGCACAATGTTTGCAATATTATCACCACAATTTTAAGGTGTATCTAACAATAGGCTCAATTTATCTCAATCACTTCCCGGAAGACGATCCCCCCAAGTTCTTTATGACGTTCGTGGGCCCTAAGGTCAGAATAACTTCAAAACACAAATAAATGAGCCTTGGTTCACAAGTGATCTAAATTTACATACACAACAGATTTTATGTTTTTTATTGGTTCAAGAATTTGGTATGTCCAAAACATTACATAACAAAAGTACAACAATGACACACATTTAACAGATTGATACCTAATGTCCCCAAGAATTTCCATTACTGTCCCCAAGAAGCGTTGCAGTTCAACGATGAATGTCCTCTCAGCAGCGACGACTCCAAATGGACAACAGCGCACAGTTCATACCAAACTCCGCAGTATAAACTTCCAAGGAATCTTCTCAGTCCTTAATGTAATCTGTCCAGCAGTTCAAACGACAAGGTTAAATTAAGTCCCATCGACGATAATAATCCACAGTATATAGTACAAGATAATCCCCACGATTTCTATCTGTCGCCAATTTTAGGAATCCTACTATTTTGATCCAGTACTTTCGGCTTAATATGACAGTAGAATAATTACCGCACGCTGCTCACATTGAATTGAACATATATAAATCCGGGCCTGTGTGTGAAGGCATAAATCTACCATTATTTTAGATAAACTAGCTACCTTCTAGCTACGAGTGGATGGTGGCAGAGAGTCCTTCCAGTGATAGTATGTTAACTCCATCTCTTTTTGTATTTTAAATTTTTCTTTTCCATTCTTTTTCCTTCTGTCCTTCTCAATTTGCCATTTTTCTGTTCTATTCATTTCCTTTTCTTTCTGTCTCATCTCTAATTTTTTCAATTCTATTTCTTTTGAATTTCAAGCTCCTTCAACTTGACGGCATCACCATTGCCCTGTTCCATAACCTCCTTCTATCTTTTCCAAATATGAACTATTCCAAATATCTTCCTGGACAAATTTTCAATCAAACTATTTTTGATGACGTGCTTTCTCATAGCATTTTTGCTTCAAGTACTAATGCCTGCTAGTTTCAAATTACCTCAGGGGCTATCTCAGCTCATCAAACTTCTCCCCAGTTATTTTCCCTATGAACACTTCTGGATCAAACTCCATTGTGATTTAACTCTACAACACAAATTTAACTTGAACCAAACTACAAATTAGTACATGTAATACACACAAAAATTTTGTATGCCAAAAATGTGCCAATGTTTGCAATATTATCCACCACAAGTTAGGTGTAATTCTGAACAATAAGCTCCAAATTTATATCAATTCACGTCCCGAAGACGAGCCCCCAATTCTGTTATACGTATCGTGGACGCCTAAGGTCATAAATAATACCTTTCAAACACAATCAATGAGCTTGTGCACAAGTGATCTAAATTTTTTACACAACAGATTTAATGATTTGTACTTGGTCAGAATTTTGGTCATGTCCAAAACATTACATAAATCAAAATTAACACAATTACACACAATTTAACAGATTATACCTAATGTCCCCAGAATGTCCAGTAATGTCCACAAGGAAGCGTTGCAGTTCAACGATGATATGTTCCCACAGCGAAGACTCGCAAAATGACCAGCGCACAAGTTCATCAAACTTCCTCCATGAATAAATTCCAAGGGAATCTTCAGTCCTGAAGGTAATCTTGTTCAGCAGTTCAGACGACAAAGGTTAATTAAAGTCCCTCGCCGATAATTAAATCCCACATATTAGTCCAAGATAATCACCACGATTCTATCTGTCCAAATTTGGGAATCCTATTTTGATTCCTCAGTACTTCGGCTTCAAAATGACAGTAAATACATTAACAGCCACTCTGCTCCACGGAATTGACATATAAAATCCTGGCACTGTGTGTTAAGCATACATCTACATTATTGTATATAAAACTAGCTACCTCTAGCTACTGAGTGGATGCTGGCAGAGACTCCTTCCAGTGAATAGTATTTTAACTACTCACAGATAAATTCCCCCCCCCTTTCTACTACAATAATCTTACTCTTCTTATCATAATCATGACCTTGCACCATCAAATCACAGATTTCACATCTAAATTCATCAAACTTCATATTATAACTTTGTGGGGGAATTCCCTGATCTAACAATGTTTTGATATCCAAAAGCATAAACAAGTTTCTAATTTTAGCATCCTTTGGGGAATTCTCCACTTCCCTATTGTGCAATCTAAACAGCAGCACCTTAGCAAAACAGCTCTAGGGAATCCCCTTTTCTCTCTTTTATAGTAAACACAGTACTTTTCCTTTTCCCGTGAGAAATCTTTTCTCAAATACATTGAGAAAAAATATTTTAATCAAATTTTGAGGGTAATATAACAGTATCCTACCAAACCCTACAAATGATGGACCAGAAGCAACCTAAAAGGAAAAAATTGTATATTTTTAGTCATCATGTCCGAACGGCCACTTGCCTCAACACGTAATTCAATGGAGACGTATCTTGGAACACACTTGCCGTTTTTCTTTTCTTTTCTTAAATTCTGAGAATTTCCTAGCAGGCTTATTCTTCACTTGTAAAGCTATTCCTGCAAATTTCAAATCTTTGACTCTTTTTGGATAAATCACTGAAGTTTCTTTAACTGTAAATAACTAAGTATGGAGTCTCTAAGTTCAAAGGTTCTTGCCTACTTGTTAACTTATGGCATATCAAAGGAAAAAATTACGTGTACCAAATGTGTATTTTGTTGCAGGTACATAGTTTGCAAAACCAACATTAAATTATCCCCAGTATCACCTGGTCTTAATACAAATCATTGTTTCTTCACTTTATTATTATTATGTATTATCCTTACAATCAGTCTTTTCAAATAAAAAACTTAAACTTGTAATTATAAATTCACAAATCA
The DNA here is from genome assembly GCA_023653785.1 of Ophioderma brevispina. Lineage (NCBI taxonomy): Eukaryota > Metazoa > Echinodermata > Ophiuroidea > Amphilepidida > Ophiodermatidae > Ophioderma > Ophioderma brevispina. The sequence goes on along the minus strand of JAMKCH010014927.1, from coordinate 3,400 downwards.
ATGCCTCATTTAATGTTTTTAAGTGTAAATTTAATTCACAAAAACCAGGGCCCCTTTTTCAAAAGAGGTGTTTTAGCATGATTTTAAGCTAGCGAGCATTATCGTGATACCAATGTACGCTTAGTAACACAATTTTACCACAAGGAATTTAAAATTAAGTGCAATTTTCCCTATGCCAAATGCATTCGGAATTTAAACTAGGTACGGGGCTAGTTGAAAAAGTGTTTTTAGTGTGTGTTTTTCGTGAAGTGCAAACCCACGGCTCATTTAAACTGTCCCAGTGACAGCAGCAATGGAGCACATCTTTCTCTCACAGTTGGTGTAGTACCCTAACACTGCAAAAAAAAGCTTTAATATACTTTGTGCGCTCAAACATTAAAATACCATAGTCGCCTTACTTACACTCCAAGTTAGCGTCTTTAAATAGCAATGATGTTACTTTTGTTTTAAGGCTGTGTTTAAGAATAATTGTTAAAAATGTTTAAACAATGTTTTTTTTAATTCGTTTTGGTTTTTTTTATTATATTTGTCAATTTTAGGCTAAAATTTTCATCAAACTAAATCCAGTTTCTGGCAATTGGGCCAGTGTGTTTATACCAAATAAACCAAGACCCCACACTGAAATTAGAGACCATTCAGACATAGTTTTCTGAAAACAGGGTAGGATTTCTATCGTTATGCTGATCACCTCAAGAATTGAGTCATTTCACACAGAGATATGTTAAGGGACTAAACAACATTTTTTAGAGTGATTACTGGTAACTGACCCTATTAGTCCCACATGTCTTTAACCTGAAATTAGCTTTAACTTAGGGGGTGGATTTAAATGGTATCTTCAATCAACAACCAACATAAACCACACATCAACCTCAGGCCTTTAAGTCTTAAGCTTATTCCAGACATTTTCAGTGTCAAATGAGGTGTGTGCTCACAAAGACCTGTAACTGACCTGACCCACGAAACTCAATTAATTTTGTGAATAAAATCACTAGAAGATACTACTAAAACAGTGATCATTGAACAAAAATTGCATGTAATATCTATTGCTTTCCAGCAACAAAAGTATGGTGGGATTATAATAGATCTTCTAATACTATTCTTCAGATTCTTGTGGTGGGATGATAAATCGCGAATGGCCACTAAACCTCGGTTCAGTACGGTAATAGTAATCTGAATATTCATGTAGCTACTACGCAACTGGACGAGATTGTTAAAGCTTGTTGGAATAGAAAACAAATTCAATAAAAAGTGTTTTGGGGGTTGACCGTGGGCCGTCGGTATATATTGGGCACAGATTTGTTTAAATATCTTTTTATTGTTGTCTACATATGACCAAGAATGATAGTGTCAGGTCAGTTTGTACACTGATGGACTTAAACCATGGAAGAATTTTGCATACTATGACTTTCATCATAGCCTCGGCTACTGCATCATAAGTCCTGAATTAATTTTTTTTTAATAGGAACAAAAATAATTTCCCCTTTCTTACATCATTTAGCCTCCTTTCCGGAGTGGTGTATGCAATTCTAATAACAGACAAAACTGAATGCGCTTTGATAAGCACTTGCTAAGCTTTGCTAGCGTCTATATAATGCCATTTAGTATAATAGCCTGTAATAGACATTTCTCAAATTTCAACAACACAAAATTCATCTTACTTAATAGCACTGGCAACATTCATTTTTATTCTTGACGAAAATTGCAAGGTAAGGGCACTTCACAATTCCTCTGCAAAAAAATTCAAAACAACAATCAATGGTTTAGAGTTACCATGTTGGCCATTGACCTGATGAGTCCTAACATCGACATAGGTAGGAAATATTGTTTTATACCTTCTACGGTTTGGTAAGGGTCTGCTACGGTCATTTTTCTGCCTTAAATTGTGCGAAAAACAGTTGCTAAAAAAAGTCATCATATAAACACGATTCCTATATTTAGCTTCAACCAAACCATGGCATGCCCTATGAAAAATCAGCTCTTGGAAAGGAAATTTGAGCAAAATTGGGTTCGACATAGCAGTTCCTGCTAATACGTCAGTTTACGGTGTGTTGCAATGAACGCAGTATTCTCTGTATGTTTGTAGATGTTCGAGCTCTGACCTTGTGAAGTCGATATGCATGTTAGGAACCCAAATTCATGCGAATGAGACTAAATTTGTTCGCCTCATGCAATAAACGAATCATGCATTAATCGTGACGAGATTGTCACTGGATGAATGTTTACATATCGAACGCGATTGCAACTCGAGAACAGATTCCAGTCATTGACCACCGAGGTTTGACAATCGCCATTTACGTCCATTGGATTCACATGCAGTGTGAAGAGTTTGTGTGATCGAAAGGAAACAAAGGTTTACTTATTGTAAATAACCATTTTTACTGTATTCCCATGCAACACCCCCCATATGTTGACTAAATGATCATTGACATATTCCTGTGTAAGATTGTATTACGCGAATGTAGCGCAGGTGGATTGAAAATGTCCAGTTGCAACTCGGTAAACCTAAAAACTGCGTAAGGTGCTTTTAAACATGGGTGCATCACGCAGGACTATTTATCTTCTCAGTGGTAATTTGTTTTTTACTTCATGGTAAATTATCGTTTTTCTTACCTACTTAAAGCAAATTATTTTGTTTTTCGGTTGTGTATGAATTAGGTTAATAACGGCTCATTTACTTTTGCTTGAAAAGTAACCTACTTATAACCCTGTGCTATGATCTTGTGGTCACATACTCGGTTCTTGACCGTGGGTATATCAGAGACCCAACTATATCTTAACCATCATCCAATAGTTAAAATTAGAGTAGCCAAGTAGAGAAGCCAAGTAGTTAAAATTCGATATCATTACCATCATCTATTTTTAACCCTCTTTTTGATCAATTATTATAATTAAAGTAAGGAATTTGATTTTGTATCAGCTTGTTCCCCAAAATACATAAATTCCAAACAACCATTCCTTCATGCCCTAGTGTTCCGTCAAATCCCTTGGACAGACATAACGCCGCATTCTCTTTGTGTGAACTGCGCTTTCATGCAATCCAACAGTACGTCATTTTGGCGGGAAAGCGGGCGTACGTAGTTACATGTCCGAGGGATTTTGACAGATACTATATTTACAATTGTTTATTTGTGACAAATCTATAAAATTGGTGGCCCATCCCCTTCCATGTCAAAGTTGGAGATGTGCACCGCAGCATGTCGTGCATTTTTTTTAATTTTAAGTGTGGTAGAGACATTGATGATATATGAAAATCCTGAAATTTTGATTGTCATAGACGATTTGTTTTCCTGCTAGAGCGATTGGAAATTTTAGGGGGGGTCAGCATCAAAAGTGCTGCCTGATGTGAAAGACTATGTTGAGAGGGTCACATATTAGTATGGAGCACCCCACAACTGTGAAA
>JAMKCH010014926.1:0-74932 GCA_023653785.1 Ophioderma brevispina | reverse complement strand
TTTATGCATATTTTACCAAAATTAACTTACAGTCTATGCCACGTAAAATTTTGGTTGACATGTTGTAGGGCCTCCCTACTAGGTTAGGATGTTCGTCAGTGCTTTTTATTCTCTAAACATTCACAATCTCTGTAATAAATCGCAAATATATATTTTTCAGTGTTTTTGATTGAATCAATTTGACAGATTACTGTAATTTTCACAGTACTTATTCGGCAGAATTGCTGTCAGTAAAGTAAAATACTGGAAAAATTTTTAATATTTTGAGTTGGCAAAAGCGGGCCTCAGATACAGCTCACAATTGTATATATAAACTTCGACCAGACATCTGCATAGGCCCCCAGTGTGATCGAGCGAGGAGTGATCTTCAATATCAATTGTCGATAGGCACTTAATAAGCTGCCGTGCGTTGGTTTTCAGGTTACAGCATAACAGACGAGGCAGATGGGTCTGTTTGGACACTTCATTGGCGTTGGGTATCGATTCCAAAAGTGAAATCTATTATAATTACAAATTGGAATGTTATCTTTCCTCAACTTTGGTATAGAAAAGAACTCATGATATGTATCAAAATATGCAAAAAAACTCAATTTCGCAAAAAATGGTCATTGGACTGTTTGGAAGACTCGGGACGATAGGATTTGGGGGATCACATAAAAATCCTATTCTTAAAATAAAACCCTAACTTTACGCTCATTTTAGCCTACAAAAGCGTTAGTACTTATGGGCATTTTGGCATGATTATGAAATGTCTTGTGGTTCTTAAACTTTTGGAACACCTTTTTATCCCTAAGTACTGAATGTGTTATACAGTACGGTATAGGGCACATTGCTATGCATCATGGGATGATTCAAAACACCCTCTTGATCCCAGCCTGTCTACTTGTTATGCCTCGAGGATGTGTTATAAGTATCTGCTAGCTCCCGCGCGATAATGTTTCTGACTGCCTCCCTGAAGTGGTCAAGTACATACCGTGTAATTCGACCCAAGGATGCAGTTTGGACGTTGTTACTTATTTGACCAGATGGATTAAAAGTTCTTGTGGAAGAAGAGAAAACAAAATTGTCAAATGTAGAGAAAACCTTACACCCAATGCCTGGATACACCCAATAAACACTAGACCATTGGTTACCTAGCTTGTCACGTGATATATCCAACCTATAAAATGAGAAAGGGGAGAGTAAATGTCTATAATTACTAAGCGCACTTTTTGTTATTTGATTAGTTTTAAAAAAACCACCAACAGTAAACATGTTGATACGGATAAAAATACACTCAGTCAGGGATTTAAAATTTAATCCCTTAGGAATGTAGTTAGAGACCAATCAAAAACAGATTAAAAATTAAAATCCTATTGGCCTTAGAGTCATTCATAATAAGAGGATGAAATTTCAAAATATGATATGAAGGGCCTTTAATCACGCAAGGAATTTGCGCTACCTCAGATGGCTTAAAGGTGCAACGAGAGATTTCAATATTCAGGGGTCCCTAAAAAAATTGACATTCTGATTTTTGCGCCGATGTAAAGCTTTCCATCAAAAATTATCCCCCATCTGAAGGATTAAGCTGAGAAAGTTCTTTGGTACAAAAAATTGTGAAAATTTTTAATTCGTATAGGGCAAATACGAACTTTCAGCCTTATGTTTTACATGAAATATAAGCAAATCCAAAATGCCGGTTAAGACATTTCTGTGCATTAATTACAAAGTAAGAAATCTATTGAGTGTTTAATTATTTGAATTGCTATTATGACACAATATTTGGGTGCCTCAAAATATCTCGTTTGCACCTTTAATAGGCCCGCCATCATTGAGTTGACTTGTTTGAGTACTAAGAATATCAGCCAAAGGAACGTTCTAGATCAAAATTAATGACTGTTCAACATCGAAATGCTTTTTTTCAGAGAAATCATTTTAAAGAAACGAATCATAATACCCACGACCTGGAATAGTACCGCAACCCCACCCGGCCCAATCACTGAATCCACGAAGCCATCCCATTGAATTCACCAGGCGTTCCTTGCCGAACGAATCGAATAGCAACACCTTAGTAGTTAGAATACATTCATTACCAATCCAAGTCCTTGATACTTCCTAATATCCGCAATCCGGTGTTGAAGATGACACTAAAGCACCTGATGTGAGACCTCTTAAGATGTTATTACCATTCCTAATGTCCATATAGTTTCGACTGGATAACCGATGACCCGAAACCCCACTTCAGGAAGCCTGGCATAAGATGTCCAATTAAATCTCTATCCCAGCAGTGGTAGAGACAAAGGAAGCTGGTAGTTTAGGAACACCTTGCTTACCGCATTAGCACAGGTATATGAGCCAGGCCATTTGAGTGAATCTGTAGTCGTTGGAGACCAGGAGGATAACGATAACATGGCTCTGTAAAAAGAGGACCGGAAACAATCTAAGGAATTCATGGCGGAGTGTACAACAAATCTTTCACGGATTCTGTTTGCTATTTTCATTAGTCTTCTTGTCTTCTTTATCTTCACGAAGCAATGGCAATTTGACTCCTTCTGAAAATATTGTTTCTTGATCTGAAACCCATTTGCGACGTAGTGCGCTGCTTAAAGGGCTCCAAATACGACAATGTTTGAAAATACACTTCCACCAAGTAGCAAACATTGTCCTCGACAGCCTATATTTCGATGAACAATTGAGTTAATGGACCTAGTACAGTAAGTCCTACTGAAGATCCGGTCATGGCGACGCTATTTGCAAGATCAAAGTTGTGCTGGAAATACTGTCCTAAAACAGCAAATGGAGTATCATTTGTCAGCACGAAACCAAGACCTGTTTATAAAAATAATCGAAAGATTTCAAGTCATTCGTATTGTTATTTTAACCGGAATGTGCAAATACCAAGATCCAAAAAGAAGTGATCAAATTTACTAGCATGAATTTCTTATTTTTTAATTGCCTTAACATTGCTAGTGTTTTTGCAATCCGCTTCATTATACCCCTCGATGCATTGCTATTTAAATGTGCTTGATGACGTTTTAATTGCTATAAAAAGACACATAAAATATCACATGCCGTTAACAAATGCTTAAGGTTTCAAAGCGTCTTTCATTTAGTACTACACATTAAAAATTCACGTGCGTATCTCAAACGTTTGCATCTTTGAACAGATCCACTCTGCAAGTTGTATTACAAATAAAACTAATTAACAATATACAGGTCACAGAAAACCTGCAACTTTAAACTATATTGTTGCGGGGCTCTCTAATGTAAACTAAACGTAGCAGATGCTAGTAAATTGGAATTTTTTGAAAATTCGTGGGATCTTCGGAGCAAACATAGAAGACATCTTGAAACCATTGCGAACAAGCCAGGTCCACCGGCTCTGATAAATGAACCATCTTCTTCTTTGTCAGCTATATGTCAATCCACTGCAGGATGAAAGCCTCAGCATGGAATCTCCATTGATCTCTCTTGGCAGTCCTATACAAGTTGGTAATTGCCCAAGAAATGTTGATTTCATCAGGCAATATTTTCCTTTGCCCCGCCTCGGTTTCTTTTTCCCTTATAGTGGTTTTCCATACGTTGTTGCTGTACTCCATATTCCATCACCTCTTCTTATGACATGGCCAGCCCTTGTCCATTACCGTTGTTTTGACAATTTTCAAACACATCCAATACCTTAGTCCGGTCCCTTACCAACTGTTGGTTTTGATGTCTGGTCTTTGTATGTTATATTCAGCATGCTTCTCTCCATGCTAGGTTGTGCAGTGATAGTTTTCGTTCCAATTTTAGTTGTGAGTGTCTATGTTTCTGATAAACTGGAGAATGCACTTGTGAAATACCATTTCTTTTCTAAACAACGTGGAGGTTACCTTATGATGTGGCTTATGTGCTACCAAATGCTGGTAGCATGCCTTGATTCTCTTTCCTTATCTCTTGGGCTGATTCTTTTCGGAAAGAGTGAACCGTTGTCCTAGGTAGATGTACTCAGATACTTGTTCCAATGTTGTCATTTTTACTGGTCATGTTTGACATTGAGGTCTGCCATTACTTTAGTTCTTTTATCATGTTCATTTTCAGCTCTCTTTCCTACTTGCTATTGTCCAGTCTCGCAACAATGCTCTCATTCTTTAAAAGTTGTTGGATACATATTTAGAGCGGGGAATGGACCCAGGGCTAACCTCGTTTACCCCCCACTATAGAAAAGGTTTGAAGAAAGGTTTTGACACATTTAGTAGTTAGTATGGGACCCTCTATATAATGCTAGGTAGTTGTTAGTTACTCTAAAATTGTGGTACACACGGGTCCAACAAACTTGTGTAAAATGCTCCAATCAATGAAATGTATGCATATTGTACGTCTAGTCATAAGGATTCCAAAAATGTATAGAGTGTACCAATCTGTGACCATGGTTTTGGTATAGGGTAATAAAATGCTAAAAATGCGTTAAAAAAAATGCAATTTCTATTTGTCAGGGGTCAAAACCGAAGGTGCTCCAATTTTGGTATAAACAAATGAAAGGAAGTTGTCATATAGCTTAATGTGTCAAAATAAGGAAAGTTTTTATTTATGTTTATGCGGGCAGAATAGGTCCATAGGGCAACTATCCAATTGGCGTCCGTTGACTTTCTGTGACCTCTATCTCGTAAGTACACATTTAACTTAATTCAAAACTATACTTTGGGAGTCCTCTTTCCTCAGGCAATATTGGCAAGTATTGTAAAAGGGACATGGTGTCGTTTGCTTTTGAGGAGATCAAATTGTAGTTTTTAGGAGTATTTTACTTTTTTATTGGTGAAAATCGGACTTTCGTTCAATGTTATAGTTGATCGGAGTGTACAGGCATCACACCGAGAAAGACGATTTCTTATGTTTCATTATGTTTTCAGCAGCTACATTTACTTTGTATTTTGTATTGTTTTGCGAGCAGTAATATTAAGAGAAGAAAAGGACCATTTACAGATTTTTTTAAATTAAGCAAATAGTATTATAATAGGAATGTCATAAATTTAGAATAAAAAACAAACTTGCAAAATTAATTTAAGAATTTATTAATTAACAATTAATACGCTTCTGTACCTCTATTGGCCTATATCTTTTTGCCATTTTTCGAAGGGTGCAAACTTGCCCCCCCCCACTTATCTCAAAAACGGGTTTTGACTATTGAATCAAAATTGGCACACAAAATAGTGTACATACTGTGCATCCGTTGAGGATTTTTGTAATAAAACCCTTATTTTTTTTATTGTTTATACATTGATTTTTGTATGCCACCAGCAGCGAAAATGGCCGAGAGAAGTTTTGAACGGTTGCCCTGGCACACGGAATATAATTTTGGTTAAACGGCTCTCATAGGATCACAAGATCCTGGCAATAGGAATTGGGTTTTAAGAAAAAAAAACTATTGTTCAAATAACTTTCTATTTTTGAGATAAATGGGGGGGGGGGGGTGGGGGGGGCAAAATTGTCATTTTTTTTGAAAAAATTTGATTTTCTGGTTGCCGGACCTGTACCCCTGACTAATTAGAATACAGGAGATGGGAGGTCCATATGAACCGAGACAAATATACTTCGAAAAAGGCCATCATACAGAAACATTTGGTCTATCACTTGCTTGTATTCAAAGAAAACTAGGTGCTGTGATTCAATATAGAATATTGTATGAAATGACGCCATGTCCCCCTTAAAATATAATCAGATTAACTTTAATGTTGACTCCATTACAAATTGAGATGACCTTTTTTACCATTTTGAGTCTTTTTACCTTATCGCTCCAAACACAAATGGTCGTAAGTGGTACAATCTATACATAATTGGAATCCTTATGACTAGACGGCAATATGGGCATCATTTCACATTGATTGGAGCATTTGTAAAAGTTTGACCCCTGTTGTAAACCTTAAAATTGGCAGTGTTGAAAAGGGATACCACAATTTCAGAGTACTAACTTACCTAGGATTGATATAGAGGGTCCATTACTAACTACCAAAGGTGGTAAACTTTTCTGTAGTGTGGGTAACGAACTCGTTAAATACGGCCCCTATGTTTATATTCTGGCTCCTGCTCTAATTATATCGTCTGCAAACGGAGGTGGTTCAGTCTCGACCAAGTTCACTAGTATCCCTCGTCCTCCAATTGACGTTCTTTGAAGATTTGTTCAGAGCAATGGGGGGGGAATGCAATCCAGAGTTATTTTTAGTAAGCCCAAATCATTACAACAAATACTTGAATGTAAGGTAAACTAAATGGAATACAGAAAAATAGTTTATATTGTAGATAATGATAACATTTAAAACTGTACTTGATAAATGTCATGTATATATGTGGAACACCACAGGGTGTGTGAAATGAGTGATTTGTTGTGTATTATAGGAGGAAAACAAATTGGATTATTGTACAGGTGTAAGGAATTCTGAACCACTCGAGGCAGAGTCCGCGAATAACCATAAGTGGCATTTTTGAGAGCAGTATGTCATGATTAATAGTATCGAATGCCTTCGAGAGGTCCAGGAAAATACCTAGTACATGACGTTTGTTGTCTAAATCGGTAACAATTTTATTATATGCTACGAGGGTAGCCATAAGTGAAGAATGCTTTGGACGGAAACCAAATTGAGATTCATGTAATAAGTTAAAACGAGAAATAAAATTATAGAGTCTTTTATGAATTAAACGTTCTAATATTTTCGAAAAACCAGGGAGAACTGAAATAGGTCTATAATTTGAAGGATCGGAGCGATCACCATTTTTAAATGTAGGGCCGACTTGAGCAATTTTTAATTCATTGGGGACAACACAAGTGGACATTGACAACTTAAAAATATGACTAAGTGGGTTTGCAATTATTGTACCAACGGCTTTAATTACATCAGGTTTAATATCATCATGGCCGCTAAGTGTACCTGACTTGAGTGATTTACAATGAGTAATTATTTCATCTGGAGATGTGGGCGAAAGAAAAAGTGATCCGAGAGGAGAATTAACATGATTTAAATAAGAATTAAATTTAACATTAGTCTTTAATTTTACTGCTTAAATTTGGTCCGATATTGACAAAAAAGAATTAAAGTGATTAGCAATAATATGAAGATCCTAAGTTAGAACATTGTCAATGTTAAATGCAGATGGGAGGCCTACTAGGACGACCGAGGATTGTATTCAAAATGTTCCAAGTCTGTTTTGCATTTTGTTTGCAACTCTCAAGTTTCTGTGCATAATATTCTTTTTTTGGATAATCTAATTAAAGAAGTTAATCTATTGCGATAAGTACGATACGTTTGTTTATTATGCTTATAGTTGGATGTCCAAGGTACTTTTTATAAAGTCTTTCCGATCAATAGATTTTAGGACAGCAGGGGTAATCCAAGGTTTTCACGGTATTCGCGGTCGTGTGGAATTGTTTGCAAAACATGATTTATATGGAAAATGGATATTGTACAAATCTATAAATTTGTTTATGAAAGCTTTATAAGCGAGGTTACAAGAATTAATATTAAGAACAAAATCCCAATTCACAAGACTTACATGATTATAAAAATTTTGAATTCTATTCTGATTAAATAGACGAGATTTTTGCTGATGAGTTTGTTCAGTATACCTAATCGGAACTGATTTTGTAGTTTGAAATATCGGATGGTGATCTGTAATGTCTTTAACAAAAATGCCGGATTTGATTTCGTGTGTCATAACATTAGGAAAAATATTACCGATTAATGAAGCGCTTGAAGGAGTTATTAGTAGGTCTGTTAATTAGTGGGTACATACTATTGTTGATAAAATGTGTTAAGAAAATCGTTTATTGTGTTATTGGTACTAAATTGTAATAAATCACCGGAAATGTAGCATTGTTTATTTTCATCAGACACTTTAGTAAGACAATTTTCCAGATCAATAAGAAACAAATTTTCATCTGTACGATGTGCACGACACACATTACCGACGATGATGTTTTTGTTATTTGGAGCAATAATTTCAATAAATGTTGATTCAGAATGATCGTTGTCATCAGATGATTCGGTTATCAATTTAAGATCGGTCTGTTCTGTGTATGAAACAGAATAGCTCAGAATTGTGAACATAAATTGCTGACCCACCACTCCTCCTTCCCTGCCGGGGTGTACTAATTAAAGAGTATTTTTCAATATCAATAAGATTTGAGTGATCATCAGTAAACCAAGTTCGGAAAAGGAGATAACTGTAAATGTGTGATTGAGACCAGAAATAAATGAATGGATACTGTCAAACTTTTTATTGAGGCTGCGAGGATTTAGGTGAAAATAGACTGAAAATTATCATCTTGTGGGGACTTCGATACATCGTTATCGAAGATATATGCGCAGTTAGATACATTTATGTTATTGTTCAAATTATTAGAGTGATCAAATGTTGTACGATACATATCATCAAATAAGAATGGGTTAAATTTCAGACTAAGTAATCTGTTATAATCAATTGGGAGTTACCTTGGACCGCGCTCTCTCTTGTGGGACCCACATCGGGTGGGGGGGGCGAGGAGTGGGGTGTGTTCACGCAGTGACATCTTGAACAAACTCAACTGGCACAAGATGGGGTGCTCACCCTCATACCCTAAGATCAACCGGCACTTGCCCCTGTGCTACTCATGTGTCAGAGTATGCCTGCCCTGTATGGGAAAGATCAAACCAAGCATTTCACTCACTCCATATCTAGAAGTGAAATACGCCTTGAACCTTTCATTTCACTCTTTGAAAAATATTGGTTGAGAGTGAAGTCCGCTTCAACTTTCTGTTTTTCAACAACACTCAGTACAGATTTTCACTCTTTGTATTTTCAATTTCAACTCTTTGAAAATTTTGCTCCAATAGTGAAATACTCTGAGAAAACAATGTGATTGAAATTTTCTGTCAACCCCAGCCAAGAAGCGTTGATCCAGCATTAATTGCCTCCTGCCGGCTATCACAGGAATGCCTCCGTCCAACACCAACGGTACAACTGTACATCCTAGCATGAATTGGCTCCACCAGAACAATCCGTCGTATCGGCCGTAAGCGAGCATGCAAGAGCGTGCTGCCAAGTATCCAATGTGAAGCACCCTATGCCTGGACAGATACCTGCTGCAAACCGCCTCCTTAAATCAGAGAGGGAGTTTCTTAAGCAAATCCAACCTCTTGAAACAGTCTCTATGGAGTTTAAAAGAGTCGCCTTGTGGAAAGAAAGACTTCCCATCAACCCAGTACATTGTCGGTATGAGAACCTGGTGCTCATCTCCCACCTGGAGCTGACTCCTCAATGGCCTGAATGGCGATGCCTCAACAGATTGAAACACTACTGGCCGATCTAAGTTTTCCCTTTCAGAAGTGGGGCTATTTGGAAGCAGATCAGAATACTCTTTGGTTGTGGACCACACCACAGACAATGGAACCCCTCTTGGTCTTCCAACTGCACTGCTGGAGAACATGCCCAAAACAGGGACCCTGCTGATTCAGTGAATCACCAGACTTTTACCCATCTCTGCTGATCTATTTGTTGCACACACAGTGTTTGGACACGATAAAAAAGATCAATTGTGTGTCACAGCAAAACAAATCAAATGAAGTCATCGTCATCATGAAATGATTAAATGAAACACTTCACCTTTCAATTGAAACAATACCAGTCATTCATATTGAAATCAGTATACACGCATCTATATATACATGCAATACTATTTTAAACAAACACATACTGTATACGTGATGGACATTATCTGGGCATTTCTACATGTATTGCAATATTTTTGTCATAGCTTTGCCAACAAACCATACAACACTACTCTGTTCAAATAAACAAAAGTTCGGGTCGGTACGCCGTGATAAAATAAGGCCACTGCAGCTAGCTTAAAGGAATTTATTGGTATAAATCAATCGGCACATATATACTGAAATATCCCTAAATATGACGTCCAGATGGTTTGCATGGTCATTGGTATTCCTTGCGAAGAACACAATCATTTCACGCTTAACTTTCGAATCAGTAGACGATTTAAGGCCAGCCGCCACGTTATTATTTACGCATCGTTTTGCCACAAGCCTGTTTTATCTTTCATTTCCCACCAATTGAAAGATATCGGTGGTTAGTAAGTTCTGGCCTCTATGAAAGACTATCGCGTTTACTTTTAACATTGGAATTAAAAACAACAGCTTTAATTAACTTTGTCCTTTAAAATATATAAATTTATCAAAAATTGCATACATTTGTTCCTAATTTTTTATAAATGAGCCTGGATTCTTGAGAAATATAGTTTTTAAATAAAATTAGGAAACTCTACATCATACCAAGAAGCGCTACTCTGTACACATTGAATAAGTACTTAGAGTGTGAACCGGGCATTGTGGGTTTCGAACACTGATCTCTATACAATGGATTGGAACCCTGGGCTTCGTATTGAGCCTGATGGCCATATTGACCATCCAAAAAAGAGCCCAAGCATGTTGTTAAGATCCGGTCATTTATACAAAATTGTTCCCATTGAAAATGTGGATAACGACATAACAGACTACAGAATCGAGCCACTTCAGTGAGCTCATTGTATTTGGCGTATGGGATGGCATGTCTTCAAAACGTGCAACCGGGAACAACTCTATTAAACAGGGTCTCTGGAATGGGTATTGATTGTGTTCGGTAGACCAAGATGCCCCGCCCGTCCTCCAATTCATCCTAATATCAATACTTTTGTGGAGCCAATCCTGTATAAGATCAGTGGTTACAGTGCGACGCGATAAAACTAAATATTACGCGAACCCCTTTTTCAAATGTCCCACGTTTTCATGGATTGTTAGTGTATAGCCCAGTAAAACCTTTGTTAATCACAAATGATATCTAAAACATAACATCCCTCTTAACATTTTCTCCCTATCACTACTAGGTTTTAAAAATTAGCTTTTTTTTAGCATAACACATTCTACGACTTTTCGCTCCTATCTTTTTGGCTCCACGAGGTTCAAAAGGAATGAGGCTTGTGCAAACTTGCACGTGATATCTGACGCATATGGGATATATTTTCGCTGGCTTCTGTTTTCGGTAATTGCGTGCGGTGGTTAGTCAAATATACCACAGGGAATAACATGGTATCTCCGCAGCGGATGTACAGTTGTGTAATTTTGTCGAATAAATCTGGATTTTTTTTTTCGCAATGAATACTCCAATTACCATGAAAACCATCTGTACCGTTTTATTAGGGATATTTATTATATAATGTGCCAATAGATTTATACCATAAATCGCTTTAAAAAAGAAGCAAACCCAACTCCATATATCCGGGTCTCGAACGCAAGCTGAATAGCATACATATATGATTGTTATACACACATATACCTATAGACACACATAAATACACATATGCGCACATATAACTACATAACAGTGTCATGCGCACATAATTACATATACACCGTCATACCTACATTCATATAGGCTACAACGCATACGTACATATCCATAAACACATATGAGACACACATAGCATACGCCATACAATACATTCACACATACACGCATAATTATATACGCATATGCATACCCATACCCATACATGCACATGCATACACTCGTGCATACCCATACATCTACCATCATTCATTTTACCCACCCCAACTTCAATTCAAAATTCAGAGTCTTCAAGAGGACGAGAGGAAAAAGAGTCGCGTGGTATGATTATGATGTCAAAAACCACAGAAGAGATATCTCTTACACGAACTAATAGTAAATAAAAAATCATAAATAAAGTACTACATAACAAGGTCTTCCACATTCTGTTGGGGAAAATTAATAAATACACAATAATTTTAGGACATATATCAGAACCACACTTACACATAAATTAACGAAACTAATTTCATTTCAAACCAAGTCAGGCGATAAGTTTCTGTAGAGCGCAATATAAATTATGTATTATTATATTATTATAGTCTCAAAATTACCTTGAGCACAGTGGGAGGGTGTACGCATAGACAAAAAATAGCGCCAAAGTAAATAAGATGGACCAGCATAAGGCGAATGAAGTCGAGTTTGTTTATGTTCCGGAACCCACAGGCGTAAGATTTTCTGCCCGCGTTTAATTGAGATGCTGAAATCCTAAAAAGTTCATATGTGTATTTAAAGAAAGAGAAAATATGAAGGTTTCTTCTTGTGGCCTCTCGTCGATGTGATTTAGTAGGATTTCAAACCAAAGAACAGCTGCAAAATGCATTCTGAAGTAGGGGGGTTGCTTTGACACAATTAGTGTAGTAGTCATGAGAATGGTGGCAAGATATCAAACCTATTGTTGCATTTTGGGTAAAAGTACCAAATTTGGTACAGATATTAAGCTCTGATATGCTAAAAAATCTGGTCTAGGGGCCAAATTCATTCATTCCAAGATGGCCGCCAATTCAAAATGGCCGCCACTGTTAAAATGTCATGTTTTACGTGCTTAGTGACGTTTTAATAATATGATCCAATTACTCCATTTTGTTGGGTTGGTCATTTTAGAACGACTACCTGATGACACTCCATGATAATTTCATTGTTTACATTAGCAAAATTGATCCAAAATGCAGAAAATCCAAAATGGGCGGAATATCATTTGATTATCAAGAAAATGGGGGAAGTGTTTTTGATCGGTTAGATTCCGAGGTTGTATTTGAAACAAGTGCATTAAAGAGAGAATTCACATCACCTTACGAATACAACCAAAATAAGACCTTTATCCAAAAATGGCGGCGAAAATCCAAAATGGCGGCTAATGTGTCACTTAAGCTTATCCTTTGATTATCAAGAAATGAATGTTTTCTATCTTGATCTTGATATAACTCCCTCAAGGAAGGACTTCACATCAACTTAAGAGAAAACCAATTAAGGTATGTGTTAAATTGCTTTTTCCCATTATACTTGGCCACGATGGCTGCCAAACCTAGAATGGCCACTATTTTAGAAGTGTCATTTAACAGCCTGTATAATTCCTCCGTGCTACTTGATATGTTTTTTTTTCTATAAAAAATAACATTACCCATTGATTCCACAACTCGAGTCAATGCTGCAGTCAGTAAGACCAAAACAAAGTGCCTTGTAAGCGGCACTTTAACTACAGAACGTGAAGATTGTTGCTCCAAAACTCCTACTACATACCAGGCCTTCAAGGAATGTGCTATAATGGATATCAAGGGTATTCCACCAGGTTTGAAGCCGATCCTTTTCTCAGTTAAAACAACTGCTAAATGAAGTGTCAGAGAAAAGATCAAAACCAGGAACACCTTAATTGAATCACCTTAATTTGAAACCTAACACCTATATATGTTTCTTATTGCTCCTATACCAACACAGTCTTGCTTAGGCTCAGTTGGTTCGAGGGCCCGTGTGCAAAATATCAAGGACCCACTTTCCAACTACGCGCAACGGTGAAGCAAACGTAAGCTTAAAATCTAACCTGGTCTGGAAGACTCGAGAGCACTGTGATAATTCTGTATACCTAGGAGTTTAACCTTGGACCCACTCTCCTTATATGGGACCCAAGCTTGATCAGCATTAAATGCCTTCCTGCCAGCTTATCACAGAATGTCAACGGACGACTTATACATCCTAGGCAGGGAATGTCACCAAACATCATGTTGAGGTGTAGCGAGAGCATGCAAGAGCGTAGAGCCAAAACTATAATGTGATGAAAAAACCCTATCTGAAGAGACCAGCTGCTAACCACCCTAAATCCAGAGAGGAGGTTCTCAAGCAAAGTCAAACCCTTGAAACAGTCTCAAAAGAGTTAAGGAGAGTCGCCTTTGTGGAAAGAAAGAAAGATTGCTTATTCACCAAGTCAGTAAACCTCTATTTGGGATTGAACCTGATGAGCAGCACCCACCTGGAGCTGACTGACTCCTCAGGGATGAATGGCGATGTCCAACAGATTGAGAAACGAATAGGATAATCTAAGTTGCCTATGCAGACGTTGGGGGCTACCTGGAAGCGATCAGGACACTACCTGTAATGTTAGAACAGAATCACAGACAATGGAACATCTCCTGGTCTTCCCAAGGTTGGCACAACAATGAACATACAAGGACCTGCAGAATTCTGCCCAAGGTTGGAGCAACAATGCACAAAACAGGACATGCATTTTTTTTGACATGGCTATGTATGCTTTTGATGCCTCTGGCAAGGCTGTCCATACAGGAACCCCGTGAAGCTGCAATTTTCCAACCCCGGTCAGCTGGATGATGGAGCTCGCAGCAACGCTTGTCCCCAGCAATGTCTTGCCTGTAATGCTTCCCTGTTTGAGTGTTGATACAGGGAATTAGGAGGGGTAGTGAATGAACTTCAATGGACCTTGTTATGTTGTACATGAGGTCACATAAATCTTTCAATGTTCAAAAGTTTTTACAACATCAGGGAAGATTGGCTTGCTTCCCATGCGGTGTCTTCCCTTTGTGCAAAACGGTTGAAGGTGTGAAAACATCAGCAGAGAACAGAGTTCTAGGTCATAGGTCTGGGCAATAGTATATGCTGGTGTGAATCTGCGATTCCTTCGGTACAAATGCTAGCCAGAGTTCAGGGAGGTTGGACGTAAACAGGGCTACAGAAAAAAAATCAAACGTCTGTTCCATAGTAGTACGCAGCATGACCCTTTGGTATCTTGAGCAGCAGTATTGGATGCATCCCGCTTCTTCATGGTGCATGGAGTAGAAAATAGTTAGATGTTCGCATCTGCTTATTACACCATCATCACCAACAGAACTACCGATAGCTAGAGTCTTAAAATATGAAGGGATGTCATCCAACAATATGAGAAAGAGGTTCTAAAGTTATCAGAAAAATAAACCTAAAATGAAGAAAATGAATGATTTAAAGAAATGGACCCTGAAACAACCAAAAAATACTTGGAATTTTAACAATAATACCTCACATGACACATCCATTTTCTGGTATATTGGCCCATTGTAAACATGAATGAATACTCCGTAATTAAATACGAAAAAAGGACTGTAGCAGCTATTTTGCCATGATAACAGTCGTTAGAAATGAAATTACAATTGACAGCACCAGGCAGCATATAAAATACCTGGTAGACTGGCAATAGGACAGTGAGGACAACTTTGACAAAAAAAAAACCCAGTACATTAAAGGCAGGTTATTAAATTTATAGTTGGCAGCCATTTTGAACATTGGCAGCCATATTGTTATTGGGATACACACAGAAAAATGTAAAAATGGTTTTAACCATACCAAACATGCAATTATGTTTTAGATTAGAATTGTTGATTAATTCCTTTATGCGTTTACAATGACCACATATAAAAAAATCAATACTACCTTTAAACAGTATCCAAGGTACACGAGTGACATTTTTAATTGGCCAGCCATTTTGAATATGGCAGCATTTTTGATATATGTACATTGGCATTTACAACAATAAAATGTAGGTTTGGATATGTTGAGGGCCCCCAAAGGTTTAGCAAATAAACGAACCCATGCGTTTGCACCTGTAAACTACAAAATAAGACAGCTTTTTCATGTGAGCGGGCAGCCAATTTTTTATTTTTTTTTTTGATTTAGGCCCCAATGTGTGATCGCCATTTGAATTCAACTACGATTTTGGTGAAATAACGAAATATTGATTTAACGAGATTTCGCGGGGTTCTCGGCTTTCGCGCTCGATATATTAAAAGAATATAGCTGTGGGCCCGCCCCCATGAAAAAACTTAAACAATTTTGACCACAATACATACAAAACACATACACAATACATTCAACACGCAAAACGGATTGCTAGTGGTCCTGCCAGCTATGCAGCCCACAAAAAGTTAAACAAGTTTATCTGACCTATATAATATAAAGTTTACAACCAATATTTGCAATAATAATGCCTTTTTATAGGGTGGCGGCCATTTTGAAAATGGCAGCCATATTGAAAGAAATTAATTTGGCCCCTCTAGACAAGATTGTTTAGCATATCAATGGCTACCTCTGTGCCAAATTTGGTACTTCTTCACCCAAAATGCACATACCTTTCCCCATTCGCATGATATAGGTATCGAGCAGCTGTTAAGTTGTTGAAAGGATGTTCTGACAAAATTACGACTAATGAAAAATGAAAAAGTGAATCATTATGATTTGCAAAAAAAGTTACGGGAACTAACAGTGACTTCATAGCCTAAAGGCGGAACGAGTCCATTGGTCCAAACTTGGCGATGCTCCCAACTGTGCTTCAAAAGAGCCCCAATGCTGTAATCAAAATTTAATAATACCAAATTTAGAATGCAACAACAAATTGCTTTATTGAAGAATTAATGTATGATACAGTTTGTCTGGGTACAACAACCGTGTGTATAATAGTCAGGGGGACCCACGTCCTCAAATTTGGAGGACCTGGCTAGGAAAGATATACGATTGTTGAGTTTCAGATTCATTAATACCATGTGTGGGATATATGAAACGCGTGTTGTAAAATCTGACTTCTGTCCAGTGCGTACTGGCTTGTGTTAGATAAGGGGCCAGTGCACCTGAATATTGTGTCAATTTTAAGGGTTGGGGTAACAAAATTCAGGTTATTGCGTATGTATCTTATGAAAGGCGAACAAAGGTCAAGATAAAGTGGGCTAATATAAGAGTACAACACAATTTTGTAACTTTTGTTCTTTTATTCACCTTTCAACATTTCTAAACAAGGGTCAAGGTCAACACACGCTCTTTTCCGTGCTTCCGTTAAAAATGTTGGCATTAGCCTCTGATTTATGAGATTTTCCATTTAAAAAGTTCAGTTCCCCTTCCATTTGATTAAAATGTTATAAGACTTTCATATTCGCACCCTCTGCTACAATTTTCTTTGTATTCCCCAGCTCAATCCTCATTTCCCCTGGCGTAAATAATGCCCTCCTAAAGTTACCACCCACTTGCTAGGGAGTCTTTTGAAGTTTTGAATTTAAGGTGATGCATTGCGGGTTACACGAGTTTCGGCATTTACAGCACACCGGAGGTGGGCTAGTAGGGCCCCCGAAATTAAGGGGAAAAAATAACCCTTAAAATGATTTTAAAAATCTGCACCAATTTTCTACAAATTGCCCCTAAAAATTCGCCCCCAATCTTTTGAACAAAAATCAACCTAAAAATCCTGGCTACAAGGGTGGTGAGAGTGGCTTGACCCATATTTACATATATATTCATCTTGAGGATTCAGTGAGTGTAAACGCCAACCTACCTCCTCCAAATGGACAATTCCTAGTTTCTACACAAGCACTATGTAACTCTTTATGAAGATAGCAAAGAAGACCATCCCAAGTGGCTGTCGTCGCAGTTATATGCCATCCTGGGATGAGGAATACTCTTTACAATGATTCTTGTATTCTGAACCCGGGGAAGGTCTGACAAACTTCTGGGATAGGAACGTAGTGATTGGGAGGGGACGGTAAGGGAATGGACTTCACTCATTAGCAGGAAGGACTGGAAGACAATAAACCCCCTCACCGGCAGGAGTTTCCAAACATCGAAAGGGGCCTGGTCTGCCCAAATCACTTACTGAGCCATCCTCGCAAACGGTTGTTTCAAGGGTATTGATAAGGATTACACTTCGCTCTGTTAAAAAGAGATCACCAAACTCAACTTCGTCGAGCCCCTGGCTGGACGGGTCCCTTTCAACACCCTTCTCACTAATTAGCTTACCTCTGCTAGCAGCCAACTAAGAGTGGGAATCCCAGGGCCTGATAAATAGACCAGTTGAGTTCCTGATACACTGTGGCCCACAATGTCTTGAATGGCTCCAGGAGTTTTACACATGTTGCCTTACCTACCATTCGTTAGACCCCCGATCTGGAGGAGTGCTACCATCATCGCACTCCCAAACAAACCAGCCTGTTTGGCAAACCCTAAGAACTACCGCACAATACCACTACTGTGTGTTTCCTTCAAAGTCCTTGAGAGGCTGATCCATTGCCCGCTGGAACCAGTCATCGACTCCTATCGAATCGCCTGACGAACAAGCAGGATATCGCCGTGGCCGAGCACTATCCATGAGATTGTAAAACTAACAAATGAATATTGAGGATAGCTTGAAAATCGTCTGTAAAGCAGCATCCATCTTGTTGACCTTAGTGGCAGCATATGAACCCCGTGTTGGCCACCAGTGCTTGACCTCAAGCTTCGAGGACCATCCCGTATCGTCCCATTGTCAATTCATATGTAACAATGCTTTCAAACCGTAGGCTACTTCGTCTTAGAAACCAGTGATTGGCAGAACATTCTACTGTGTCGTCTAGAAACGGAGGGTCCCACAAGGATCGGAATTGGCTCCCGTGCTGTTAACTTGTATATCAGCGACTTACCTCAAACAAATTTAGACAATATGGCTAAGCCGACGATCTTGTCCTCTGCACTCGGACAGAAGCTGGAGTGAAGTAGAAAGTATACTTACTGCAGATATGGCATACTTGCAGCAATATTTTCCTCAAGACCTGGAAACTCAAGCTGAGTGAAGCTAAGACCACCGCAACTGCCTGTGATCTGAACACCAAAAGGTTCATCGCCAGCTCCAAATCAACCTCAATGGGCGCCTCTGCCAACATCTACACAAACTTATCGCATGGGGTGAAGTTTGAACGCAAAGCATATTTATCGTCAGCATCTCGAGTAGGAGACAAATGTAGATCGAGGAGTAACTCCTGTGTCGCCTTGTGGATCTTCATGGGTGACTAGTTCAACGGGAAACTGAAGAACCATTACTGGCTGGCTTCGTCCCACTCCATCGGAGTTTCTACCAGTACTTTCACGCATTGCACATGCTCTTCTTCATGCTTCGGAGAGAACATCACAAAATAAATTAGTGAACAAGGCGCTGTTGGACAACAGCACCTGCTGCATAATACTTTCAAAGAATCATACCAGTTCGGCAGACAGAGACTGACCGCTCTCGTCGATCTTTCTGTATTCCATCTACGAGTACAAGTTGATTAAAGGAAAATGATGTCATGATTCTGAATTTGGAAAATTTGGTATGGATGGAAAGCTTAAGTAAACGTAGATTACATATAAATCAAAAAGAAAATTGAAATTGTCCACATTTGTGAGTATTTGCCCTTTAATTTCCCGCCCAATAGCTACTCGAAAACGATTTCCGACAAATCCACAGCGCAGGCAAATGGTGACGTCAAAGTGATGACAATCCATAATTTACGTCGTTGTGACCCTTCATATCGCAGTGTGCCATTTCCTATAAATGCGATCATGGTGATTTTATACAATAATAATAAAAACACAACGAAATGAAAACAAAATTATGTCATTCTGTAACTTATTTTCAAATTTATTATTACTTTCATTAATCATCAATACGTGTCAAGCAATTAACAATCGAGTCAACACGACGTTTTGGTCATCACTTTGAGTACGAGGAGAGCAAAATTGGGCGGTTGATCAATGAAGTCGGGCGAAAAATCCGCCCGTTTTCGTCGTATGTCAAAAAAAGCCAAGATTTTTTTTTTAAATATATTTAATTTTATAATACATTCAAAAAAAAAATGTTCTTTTTTCAGGAATTCGGGATGTATGTACATATATTTTAGGAATGTAAGTGAAACTGAGCTTGACAAAAAATCTGACATATTTCCTTTAAAAACTCGCCAGTCGATAATTGGCTATGGGTTACACACCACTAACTCACTTAAACACAGTCGTCTATGGGGATATGGCACACTTTGGCATGTTTCTTTCACATTTAAACAACTCTCACAGAGGAATACAACAATATCACACCAAAGTACAAGATACAATCACCAAATAACCATACGATGACCAAAAAATTTTTGAGTTACGAATCACCAAACGTCATACCGGTGTAAGAAACTGAGTGTCCCCAATGAGAGAGTGTCCTAGCTACTATAGCAACCTGTACGAATTAAACGTGACCTTGAGACGAGGACATTGGGGTACAGTGCTGAAACAAATGCCTGCATACACACATCAAGGAGACATAATAGACAGATGGGTGGTAGGAAACTCAGTCACAATTAGGACACTGTAGTTTATGAGACACCGGCAAACCAAGATTTTCTATAGTCGCCAAAGCCATAGTTGCAAATCGGTGTGAATTGATGAGCGCGGGTAATTAGCCTCAAATTTTCTCAGATAATAAAATACGATAGTATGTAATGTGGCGCGTTGTGGCATCGACCATAAACAAAGTTATCTCCTTGAATATGACATTATAATTTAAACAAACCTCCAACGTTATACAAAAGAGAACTTCTGTCGCTAGTAATCAAAAGAAGCACTTTCAACTTTGCTGATTCATAAAAGTTTATATACAAAAGTATGCCTAACCATATAGGAAGTCAAGCTGTCAATGCTCCCCACGGGCCACATATCACTATCGATCCACTTGAAAGGTTCATTTTGGAACAAATACCAACACATATCGATTTCTATAGATCCATGATGACATCATTCCTTGCACATCAAATTTTACGGAAATTATAGGACAAGATGTTCGAATGCTGAATCAATTACATAAGCCAAACATCAAATTCCAATACAGAAACATCACACGTTAAACAGGTGCACCGTGTTTGGGTTGAACCATTGCTGGGGTAACGAAGCATGTTTTACTATCACCATTGTTACTCATGTTAACGACATTCTTTCTTCCTGTTCCTAACTTGTTACTAAAACTACACGTTGAAATGTAACTCATAATGTGTGTTTAAAAACAAATAAATATGCAGATAGGAATAGCAATTAACTTAAAAGAGCTTAGAAGATTTGGATCATTGTGGCGCATTACATGCTATTTATAATTTTGACAATTTGCACGATAGTTATTTCGCGTATATTGCAATTTCTTCTGGGGGGTGTGGGGTGTGGTGGGAGGACAAATTCCTTGAACCGTGGTTAATTTTCTCCATATCCCCCATCACGCTGCCACTGCATCTCAAAATTATTACAATTCATCGCAATCTGAAGTAATCCGGCATAGATCAACTTTTTGTTACAGCAAGTAAAGGGAACAATACAAAAATCTTAAATGCGTTATAATATCAATTAGGATTTCAATTAGACCCCACTCCCACCGTGTGTAATATGTAAAATAGTCTATTAAAACGTCTATTATTGGGAATATTGCTTATGGGTAAATAAACAACACATTACAAGACACAGTATTACAAGAAAAATCCATTCGCCAGACGTAAAGCAGATAAATCTCGAATTCAAAATTTTGTGAAGGATAAGCACTCGATTTTGTAGAGATCATTTCGATATTTGTCCTAATTTATCTTTTTCGCGTATGTTGCATTTTCTTCTTGGGGGTGGTAGGTGGGGGGGGGGGGAAATTCTTTGAACCGTGGTTAATTTTCTCCATACACCCATCCCGCTGCCACTACGTCTCAAAATTATTACGAAATTAATCATTGCAATCTGAAGTAATCCGGCATATAGACAAAACGTATGTATAACAACATTTTGTTACAGCAAGTAAAATATCAAAATCTTAAATGCGTTATAATATTAACTAGGATTTACCTACCCACCGTGCGTAACATGTAAAATAGTCTATTAAAACATATAATTGCTTATGACAATTGCTTATGGATAAATAAACAACACAATCGCCATACGTAAAGCAGATAAATCTCGAATAATTCAAAATTTTGTGAATAAGCACCCTATTTTGTAGAGATCATTTCCATATTTGTCCTAATTTCTTTCGCCTAATTGCTTCTGCATTCAGACCTCCTTCACGCAAATATTTTGTTCAGTTTTGATTGATAATTGTATCCTTATATCGCCTTGATCAGTTTTGATGAGAACTGTCAAGTTTACATTTTCTTTCTTAATTCAGTGTTTTTTAATATGTTTTTTTGTTGTTATTGTATTATGTGCTCGCATGTGACTCGGTGAGACATTAATATCTACTTGGCATGCTTCCTCACCTCTTTATTTACGTAAAATCCCTGTCCATATCCAATTCAATCACATCCCAACTCACGCAGTGAGCATAATTATTTTGTTTTGATATACCATTATACTGACTTCAATTACCTATTCAAGGATATGTAATGTTAGTCTTGGCTTTACTCAAAGTCTGCATCAGCTTTTTTACGTATTACTTTATGTTCCATTTGTTTTGTACCCAGCATGCAGGTCTGTTTAACAACTTACTGCGGTTCATAAACTGCCTCTTTTTGGTCACCCAATTCCCCATCTTTTTGTTTTTCCCCCCTCCCATTCCCTAATCGAATTTCAATGCATTTTTTCTTTAATAATTTTTCCCTGTTGACCCATTTGTGTAACCACCTTGTACAAATTTGTACAAGGCAAATTTGTTTGTAAGCAACCCAATTGTTTTATTTTATACAACTGCTGTACTTAAGTTTCTGTTTAAATAAGTTAGTAATTTGTATTTCTTAACCCCTTGTTTGTTTTACCTCTGTGCTTGTCTTTATTGCTTTCGTCTTGTCTAACTTGTCAACACATCTTGTCTACAGGTATTGCTTCACTTTTATCTACCCGCTTCCTCATTCGCTCTTCTAACTCTCTTCCTTTTTCAACCTACCTCATCCATCCAATCTCTCAAGTTCCTCCCTCTCTTTCACACTCTCTCTCTTTTTCTCTCTCTCTCATTCTCTCTCTCCCTCTCTCTCTCCTTTATAACCCCCTCGCTATTATTTTCCTTTGACTTATCCTTTTCAGTATGCTAAGCCCTGTTATATACGAACTGCCATTTAACCATCAGATTCACGACGAAGACTTTCGCGCATCATTATTTGAATTTTTCACCAACACTAAACTGAACATCATCAAACTTAATTCCCTTTGCATCAATCCGTTACTCACAGACCCCATATCATCTCAAACATGTGACCACCCATCCTTCATCACATCCACAAACAACTCTGGTTCTGACTCCCGCTATCACACTGACGACAGCTTTAACACACTAATAAAACCATCTAGCAACGACTCATTTTCCATATTCCATTTCAACTGCCGTAGTATCACAAAATCATATGAAGAAATCACTAACTACCTTGATCACCTCAACCACTCTTTCTCTGTCTTAGCATTTTCAGAAACATGGCTTACTGACACCAAATCACCACCTCACTTTAATGGCTACACGTATATTCCAGGAGCGCTCACTGGCAGAGGAAGGGGAGTTTGTCTATACATAAAAAATCACCTCTCATACAAAATCATTCGACAACACCATAACCAGAATTTGACTCACTTTTCATCGAACTCACCATTAACACCAACAATAGACCCAAACACATAACTGTTGGAGTTATTTACAGACTGCGTGAACACACAATCCAAAATTTTAACAATAGCTTCGAGCAGCTTCTCACTGAACTAAATAAAACCAACCATGATGTCTATATTGTCGGTGACTTTAATGTCAATCTTCTCAATTATTCCACTCATCCACACATTAATGACTTTATCAACACATCACTTGCAAACTAAAATTAACAGACCTACAAGAATTACGCATAATACAGCCACGCTCATTGATAACATTATCACCAACTCCACTGACACAGACTCCACACCAGGGATATTTGTCACTGACACTACAGATCACTTCCCAATATTCCTCATTACATCACTTAAGCATAAGCATGCCACAAAAACAACAATCACTAAACGTGACTACAGAGATCACAACATTTAACCGTAGACTCAACACTGAATCATGGGAACATATACTCACAGAAAATGACCCCAAACATAGCGTACAACACTTCATTGCAACTTATACGAAACATTACAATGAATCATTCCTCTTACAAAAGAAGACCCTAAAAATCATAACCATAAACAGCCCTGGATGACAACAGCAATTTCCAAGTCAATCAAACACAAGCACGGCCTCTACAAAACATACCTGAAGAAAACACACCAGCAACCAAACAACAATACAAACAATACAAAAACAAACTAACTCGCATTATCCGTATTGCCAAGAAAAAACACAACACAGAACAAATTCAGAAACTCAAAAATGATCTTACCAAAACATGGACATTCCTCAACACCATTATAGGCAGGAAGGTATCCACTAAACAAATCCCTGACCTTTTCATTCATAATAATAAGCAGATAACTGACCCGCTTGACATAGCCAGCGCATTCAACGATCACTTCACTAACCTGGGCAAACACTTGCTAACAAAATTTCCACCTTCCATTACCTCATTTAACAAACACCCTCCAAAAACACATTCCACTAAATTTTTCTGAATCCATCACTGTAAGAGGAAATGCACAAACTTCGTCACCTACGTAAAAACCTGGTAAAGTGCTGGTACCGACACGATGATCCTTGGATTGCTTAACAAACATTTGATACCATCATATCGGCCTCTGATGCCATATTTAACCAATCAG
The DNA here is from genome assembly GCA_023653785.1 of Ophioderma brevispina. Classification (NCBI taxonomy): domain Eukaryota; kingdom Metazoa; phylum Echinodermata; class Ophiuroidea; order Amphilepidida; family Ophiodermatidae; genus Ophioderma; species Ophioderma brevispina. The sequence goes on along the minus strand of JAMKCH010014926.1, from coordinate 50,593 downwards.
CATTCACGGAACTTTTTCCAGATCCCTCAAGATTAGCCAAACATTCCAATTTACAAAACAAAGATGCACATAACATTGCAAATTACAGGCCCATTTCTGTTCCATCTTTTTCAAACTACTGGAAAAAAATCATGTTCCACCTCTGTCTTCTATTCGTAACAAGCAAAACATTCTTGTCGATGAACAATACGGTTTTTTGGCCGCAAACGCTCAACTTACATGGGACTCCTGAACTAACAACAACCTCAACCTTGCAATAAAAAATAAACGCCCCCACCCCATGGGGGTATTCCTGGATCTCTCAAGGCTTTCGACACTATTGATCACAACATTCTTCTTCACAAGCTTTATTATTACGGTGCCCGTGGAGTAGCCTTGGAGTGGTTCATGAGTTACCTTACTAACCGCCTCACAATCAGTCTACGTACACGCCATCGCATCATCAATCAAACCTATCACAGTTGGCGTCCCTTGAGGGACGCCAATCCGGGACCCCTCACTTTTCATCATACATGAATGCATCACCAACATCCTCTACACACTAAAACTAATCTTATTTGCAGATGACACAAACAATTTTCTCTCAAACTCTAATATTAATGCACTTTTTACAACATGAATCAGGAACTCGCAAAATCACTGACTGGTTAGGGATCTAACAACCATCTCAATGTTTCAAAAAACTAACTAATGCTCTCTCTACACACAATACCAATCACACAAAACATAACAATAGATAACCAGACAATCGCCCAGGTACATTCAACCAACTTTCCTTTGGACATTACAATCGACACAAACTACATGGAACGAACACACAACTCTGTCACTACCAAAGCGTCTCTCGCAATTGGTACATTACAGAGTTAAACACCACCTTCCAGATCTACACTCTTAAAAATCCACTTTACAACACACTTACTCCGAACTTCAGCAATTACTTTTCACAACAGACAAATCCACAGCTATAAACACCAGACAAGCTGCAAAAACTTTCATCTTCCTTCCCAAAATCTACCTCTGAAAAGCACTTTATTCAGTATACGTGCGCAAAAACTTTGGAAGGATCTCCAGCATCCATCACAACAATTACAAAAAAAAATTTTAAGTTAAAAGCTCAACTGAAAAAAACATTTCATCAACCAGTACAATTCTTTTAAATTACTCCCGTGTCCATATTTCTCTCCTCACTTCATTCTTCATCTCATTCTTTTCTCTTCTCCTTAATTCTTCTTTAAACCGTACTCTTCACCTCTGCTTCCTCATATGCAATAGTAGCACGACCTCAGCAGGATATGTTGAAAAGTCTGTTTTTCTTGTCCCAATCCAGTATAGTTTCCCGTTAAGTGTTTGTTTAGGTTAGCTATATTGTTTGTTTTCATGTTATGTATATCTACCTATGCTACATATTTTAACATCAGGCCTTACTTGTGTCATGATTGTAATTTTGTAATTAGTGTAATTGAACTTTTTTTTTTTTTTTTTTTTTTTTTTTTTTTTTTTTTTTTTTAAATTTTCCTTTGGGAAGCACAGGGCCAGTGAATAACTATAAGCCTTTATCGGGTCTGTCCATTACTGGTCCTACTATATCATTTTCCGCACCTGTTCGTCTTAGTACAGTTTATAATGAGTCTATGTAGTATGTATTATTATATACTGTATTATACATTTCTGTAAAGTACGATATGATATGTTGAATAAATTGAATACTTGAATACTTGATATATTAAATTTTATTTTGCATTTTTGCCGCCAAAATAGACTCTAATCATCATTCGACAAACGTCTTAATGCGTATGCTATAATTAACTGCGATTATATGTTATATTAATACCCTATCCCTGATACCGTTTTCTAAGCGACTTTTTTGACCAGTGGGTTCCAGCCTCTAATAGTTCACTCATACTCATGGAGTTATGAGGGTAGTTGTTAAAGGAGTGACTCAAGATTCTCCCGATGAGGGCGCGCACTCATTTTTCAACAATCAGTGTTTTTTGCATATACATAATGCTTGTCCATACTAATCACTCTGCGGTGTGAAATAACTAAGCTCAAATCGAAGTCTTTCAGATGAAAATCACATACTTTGTCTAAAAAATTCCGGATCCGGACATTTTTGAAGATCCTATGGGCAATGATTTATACTTGCAAAAATGTTTTCTGACATGAAAACGAAAAAATCCGATTCATTTCTAACTTTGGAATAAGGCATTTAGTAACGATAGGTAGGGCCGAGTCTAACCCCCCCCCTCCCACACCCAATTCCGCCCCGCCCATCCCCCCCCCTCCTCTAACATATGATATTTTTAATATACACGAACAAATTATATTTCGATATCTCTGAGTCCAACCAAACCGAGACAATGCCTCTCAATTGTGATCAAGGAGTCTCAATGCAAGAATCAAAATTTATTAGTACAAAAAATATGATGAAGTGCAATCACGGGAAGCAATTTAATGTATCATGGATGACAAAGTAGTAGTAATAATAACACTACTGTCTGTTCATTAACTTAGTATGTCTCCGGTTTTTATTAATTATTCAAAAAATACGCACTTTCGAAAAATCACGAAAAAGAAAGTTGGTGGATATATCTTTGGACCTAAGACGTTTTTTTACATGATAAAAGGAAATGGACAATTAAACCTTCAAATATATTGGAAATCTGGTATTTCGCCCTCGTTTTGAAAATGAAGCGAATAAAATATTGTACCATAATAATTACGTTTCGTGGAATGTGCCATTGACTCCACTTTTGTAGGTTGTAGATGTAAAAGTGGTTGGAGATGATCACGATTCAATATTGTCCGCCACTGGTCATGAAATGATAAGAATGCCAACTTTGTGCAAAGGAATTCAAATCCGAACCGTTGTGATGTGCACTTAATTTTTGCAAACAAAAAGAGATGATATTCAAGGGGTCACACGGCATTAACTTGAATGGACGCGCATTACAGGAGAGCTGTATGATTCTTTTGTTCATAACAAAATGAATAAAAGCAGACAGGGCCTCTATTAAAAGAATCGGTATTTCAAGTGCATTCAACCCATGCAATTACTGCATGTGCAAACACCTGGAATCAAAGCAAGTCCACGAATCAATAATTGTTCGTAAAGCGTACTTTTGAAGCGCCCCTAATTCACGAATGGGCCTGCCATCAAAGTTCAAGAGTCAAAAGTCAAATATTCACCTGGACCCGTTTGTTGTCGTTTGCCATAAAAATCAGTGTTAAATTGAATAAAATCCAAAGAAGAATATGTTTTTCAAGTTGGACCCAATAATTTGATTGGGTCATGAGGAATAACAACTTTTCTTTCGTGATTTTTTCGAAAGCGTTTAAGTTTTAAATATTAATTAAAACCGGAATCTAATGTTAATTGAACCCATGGAGTTATTATAGTATTTTACTATAATAACTCCAGGAATTGAACAGACAATAGTTCAAAACGAAACACAGATGATTTAAGAACTAGAATTTCGCCGGTTCTCGGCTTTCGTATTACGGAGGGTTTGTTTGGTTCCTTCCGGAACCCTTATTCGGGCGCATCTTGGCGATGGAGGGGGCGGGGGGGGGGGGGCGGCTGTTTGTGAATGGCAGGTAAATGCAGATCGATTGCGGCGGTAGGAGTGGCTCTATTTTTTCAGGTGGGATGTGCTGGCCCGATTTACGACTTGGGTGCCTGGGAGATCTTAATTTGTGTCCCAAAGGTAGAGGTCTTAGGAACTTAAATTTTGTGAAAGTTGCCCGGAGTGGAGCCGAAAATTTTGCTTCTAAAATGAGCTTTTTGAGGCAAAGTTTACCAAAAGGATACCTTATGAACTAAAGTGTACGGCTACTTCAACCAGCCTTGGTTCGGGACACAGGACCTATGAAATATATTGTAAATTTTACAATATTATACGGACATTTGCAACAAAATAGGTAAATATTATACAGTATACTCTAAAAGTTAAATTTAAATAAAAGTCTTCTTGAGAAATGTGTTGTCTTCGGGGTTATTAAAGAGCTGTGAATATGAGGGATTAAAAAAGCCACGGAGACCACACCAACCTAGCAACCCAGGGTGGCGGCCTAGAAACCTGCTATAATTAGACCATAGTTGAAAATAGGGCTAGACTTTGGACGGGAGGCCGAGTTAGGGGGTAAGAAGAAGGCGGCGTAGAAGACGGGAATAATGGGACACAGCAGTACAACCCGATAATGACGGAAGTCGCACTTAGAACTATAGTTTACATTCTTAACCACTAAAATGGAGAAGGGTATTTACACACATTAGTGGATGGGGGTGCTCCTGGAGCCCTCCATCCAGAAAATGCATTTCCCATTGAGAATAAATTCTGCAAACTCTGCGCAAGGTTTATATTAGTGAAAGAAAAAAAATAAAAATTTGATCGGTTTAGAAATTGGGGTGCATTTTTGCCCCACTTTCTCCACAGTGAATGCACTATACAGTTTACACAATGGCTTTATGAGTTAAAGGACTATCACTCAGTGATCCAAGAGTCATAAATATCTTTTACCAATTGAAAAATTGAACAGAAAATGAAGAAAAGCAAAGGGTTCAAAGATACGAATCTCCATTCAATTACGTGTGGTAGTAAGTGTCCGTGCGCGTTGCGGACAGTAATGACTAAAATATCAATTTTGGCCTTATTACGTTGCTTTTCGGTCTTATCACTTGCAGGGATGTTAGGACACTGAACTTGTCACAGACATGGAAACATACAGATTTGAGGATTTTTTTCGATTTTGTTTATTTAGCAAATCAATGATAGTGCCTTTTTAAGAATAGACCAAATTAATTATATATAACAATAAATTGGGTGCCTGGCTACTTTTTAGAATTTTTGTGGTGCCCCGTTCCGAGACCATGTATTTCCCCATTCGTTTGTACATGGAAATGATTATCAATCAATCAATCTTTATTTGTCATCAAGAATACAGCAAAAACAATATGATAACATAATTATGTAAATGGCTGAAGTACAGTGAAAAAATTAATCGTTACAATATTACAATGTAAAGATGATTAAATAATACTTCAGGAATCACTGGATCAAATTACTACATAATTTTATTATCATTTACTATTATTCAGGTTTAAAAAAACAGGAATCGTTTTATGGACATGTGAGTGGCTGTAAATCATTAAGAAGTAATGGTCTTTTTACAAATATAAAATTAACTATAATTAAAAAACAATAGATGGCTATTATTAACCAAAATATACACACGTAAGTTTTCAAATCTCACATTCATTTACACACACAAACAAACACCCTACAAACCCAAATTCGCAAACACACGTCGACACGTACGCGCACGCCCACTCCCAACTTCCCTTGCATACCATGCTTATCTCTTCCCACTTCCTCTGCGTTCTCCCCCCCACTCTTTATGCTCCGTAACTAGCGCCAAAGTCCCGAACGCCACCCCCCCGAAAAATACGGGCATCTATTCCTATAAATTGGGTACCACCGATATTAGCTGAGTTACTCATTCTATGGCATCAAATTGAGTCACCGAACATTGCATATGACAGTCATACATTGACGTCAGAAGTTGAGGAGAAAGGGAAAGTATGAAATAGGGTGGGAAATTGAGATTTCGCAATTTTACTGACTCAAACAACACTGTTTTTGTGAACTTAAAAGCGAGCCCATATCTCAAATGATCAGTTATAGCTTATTTCTCAGCTCACAATTTCAATCTACACGAGACATGGTCATCCAATTACCTAACAAATAAGCTAATGTCATGTTTAAGACGTTGTATTTCAAGAGAATCATCTGATCACACCCATGTCTAATGAATATTAGGAAAGTTAATAGACTTATTGGTTACATCAAATCAATAATCAGGTATGACTACAATCGTGTCTACTATGGCAACATCCTTTGGAAGTCACTTGCCCTTCCCCTCTCCCCCCCCCTTATTATGCGTGCTCCGTTTCGTGTTACAGTACAAGCGATTATAAAAGGCTTGAAACCTCAGCGTCAAATGTCTCGGACTTTTACTCAAAGCGTCCTCTCATTACACCGACCTCACGCTACTTGGCGGCCTAGGTTGGAACCACCATTTAATTTACGCATAGGCAGGCAAAGATTGAAGTACTTTGAAAGACTTATTGACATGGATTTTCATAGATGCCAAAATTATTATTGAACGCTCAATGTCTCATCCAAGTAAAAATGTTTCCCTTGACTACAAATGGCTTGAATGCATAATTCATTCTCTTGAACAAAAGTGTTTTAGGTGTCCTTCTCTGTTGATAGGCCTGCAAATCCTGGTTGGTTCAATACCTTTAAGCATATTCATCGTCATCAGTATGATATTGACTGGTATAACACAGCATGTAACTCCAATCTTCCTTAAGTAATTATGTTTGTTTTAAAAGCCAGCCAAGTCTTGAATTCCTACTTGATGGTCTTGAATTTATGTGCAAGCTTACAATTTAGGTCCCTTTCTACACTCTCTCCCTCAATGGCAGAACGAGTGCCTGGGACCTAATAACTCGGGTGTATTTTACTTCTGTAAAAGATGGTACTGAGACGTCAAACATTTCCATCTCAATGCCATGTTTATGATTTGATAAAACTAAAGAGCTAGCTATACTCCAAAGAAGATTAATCAATTGCGGTCTCGATTTCTTTTGGAATATTTACAATGTCTAACGATCTCGACTAATTCGTGTACCTCTGTTTTAAGAGGTGCTGCGTAAACTCGTCCCATTTTTCCATGAGAACTTGGCTAATTTAGTCTCATAAAAATATTTTTGACGACTACTGCAGGTCTTATCTGAAAAACATGGCATACCAGAAATTGCGTCAAATTGAGTCCACATTAAGTTTGCCTTCCGTTATTGCTTGTTTTATAGGACTTTTTGTATTATTATTGTTTTGTTAAAGTTTCCGCACTATATTTTTAGTATGCTTTTTACGTCAACGCGTGGTCGCATACACATTTTCTTGTTCCATTTGTCACCCCTCCAGCAGATTTGCTCTTAGTGTGTAAATGCATGTTACATGAATATGTTTTGTATGCGCCCACTTATTCTCTTACTATACTGTTTGTGTGTGTTTCCTTTATGTAAGGACGCCACCACCGAGAAGGTGTGTGTCGCTGTTGTAAAAGCGAGTGTCCAAATAAATAAATAAATAAATAAATTAAATTAAAATATATCAAATTGGGGCTAATTTTTTCTATTTTACAACATTTTCTTGGTTAAAACTAACTTTGTCCCACAGCAAAAGCAATTATTTATTTTTTTTTCTATTATTTAGCACGTAGGCTTAAACATTGTCCAATTAGCTCGGGCATGCAATAAACAAACATAGCACGGAGCCCTTTTGAGGCCCAAAAGTGTGGAGATGAAAAGGATTTCAATCATTTTCACCATAACCCACAACACAGTATATAATGTATCATATGCGTGTACACATCGTAATGGTCACCCACTGTTTTACCAATGTTCTTTTCAGTCTTGACACAATTATTATGGGATATGAGTGATTCACGATTCTTTCACACTTGGTCACAAATTAGGTTCAATCTTCTAGATTTAGATCCTGCGATCGCTTTCACCACATCCCATAACGCAGTAGATGAGTATTTTAAGACTGCTTCATGTACAGATAATGAATTTAGCAAGCTATTAAACTATACTCGCGTATGGACAATTTGACATAATGGATTATGTGGATAGTACTCGATTCCTTCCAACGTTGACAATCTCGCAAACGAGCTATGACGTAAGAGTGCGTTTTTTTCCCATTTTAGGTTCGGGGGTCGCAAGCGACACCCAATGCAAGCGATGTCGTCTTCAAATCATCATACGTATCTCCCATCACAAATACCTATATTCCCTATATTATAAACATTTTATATATAATATTTACAACAGTAAAGCACTTCAAAAACCTAAAAAGTATGCATGCCTAGATTGCCTCAGCCATTTCACCAATTAAAATTACACCCCTCACCAAGTAATGAAGCGAGAACGGAACATCAAGCCACTTGAACTGGTTGAACCCATCTCGCGTGCGAAGTAGGTAACACTCGGAGCTGAAACAACTTACGCAGATTTATTCCTTCTTCAAAACACTTTCTGGCTCTAAAAGATCTCTCGCAAATCACTTAAGAATTCAGAGGTGGTCCATTTTTCCTTTCAAGAGTTCAGATATATTGCATATTAATTCAAATCTATCATACGCTTTCTCCTTCTACATCCCGTTTTTATCACCCCTACAAAGTCCTGCAATTTACTTGGTCTCGCCAAACAATAAGTATACGTAACAAAATGCTACACATTAAGACAACCGATACGACGACGAAAGCATATGCCCGCATAATGAACACGAATTACGGTGTCTACAACACCGTAGGAAATTATATTTAGTCAATATTCATAAAATTAATGAGTATAAAGGCGGTTGTCAAACCCGTTTCACGTCATTCGTCTTGTCTTGATTCTGTCTTAATATATGCTCTGCTTTCCTTCAGCCATTGCCTGGCGTTAACGGGCCAGAGTTGAGATATCGTAAGTTGCATCTCAACAGGGAGATGAGGACTAGATCCCATACATATGTGCAGAACCACGAAGAGTCGCAGCCATCCCAGAATCCTATCGCGCTCCATCTGATGTTTTTTATTCCGTCAGTAAACGCATATTTTGTCGATGGTAATATTCATTTGGATGGGTATGTGTTGGATAAAACTAAAAAGTCGTATAACAGTTTGCTTGTCCCAACTCGATTATTTTGTCAATTTTCCCGGTGTCTCCGAACTGCTGTTTTTTTTCACGTCCCCTTTACTACTCGCTCCCCAGTATAGGCCCAAATTCGAAAAGCAGGGACAGTGGGGTATGCTTCAACTATTATTAACAGCTGAAAGGCTCAACTTTGTTCACAAATATGAACATTTTTTTTCTATCGAATATGTAAAGGCTTCATAACTATTCAATTGAATAGATTGTCGTAATGTGTGAGACACTCTATCGATTTCCCTTGTTTGGCGTCAATCAAAGAACGGATAAAGTGTCATCAACATCGATGCTGGGTGAAGAGGAGATTAGGCCACGTAATATGGTAGTTTGTTATGAGTGACCAAAACTCTAAGCTACTTTTTAAATGATTGGGGACCAAACTGTCAAATTATTTCTGAATCAAGATGAATAAATTTAAACGTAGCAGATTTTCTAGTATTCCTTAGTGACGTAAATCAACGCTCATTGTTAAAGGGCGTTACCCCGACTTACCTTAAAAATTGATATTTTCTTATCTAAACCGTTAACATTAGTAATCCATGTGTGCCAAATCGTGCGTGTAAATTCGGTCGTGTCTGTAAGAAATTGAGCTAAATTGGCGATTTTGTATTTTCTGTCCGTAAACGGACAGAAATTATAGCACAGTGGCCTATGGAACCGTGGGAAACGAGCATCTGTTCATAACACAAAACCGCAAAGTCGGGATCAGCTGAAAAGTTGTGAATAAGTTTTTCTCAAGGATATCCAGTGAACAATGAATAAAACAGAAGGTGCTGGAATCACGAAATACACCTTTAAGTCTGTGAGATCAGTCTTAATACTTGCAACATCAGATTTGAGTTTTTCAAGTGAGTCCAATCTCTTATACTCGCAAAATTAGCACGGTTTCTTCTTTCATTTCAATCAGAAGTTTCGCAATTCACACTACCGGCCATATTAGAACACATAAAATCTCATAAAACCGTACAGATTACCAATAAATACTAATAATAATGCATAAAGCAGCTTCACTTTTCACCCTCGCGTTTTTATCATATAGCTCCTGGGTCCCAGGGAAAGTGTTACTGCAACTGCATTGTAAATACATAAAAACAAAAATTCTCTGGAAGGCTGTTAACCTGATGTCCTCGTAAATTAAGCGAACGATTGCTAAACGTAGTACAACCTGTGTTTGTTTTCCTCTCTGAAAAAAAAAAGAAGATTTACCTTTTGGTTTTGGGGATAAAAAAATGGACTTACACACAGAAATAAAGCCAAATAATTCGAAATAAGCGATTTAAACTCTTTATATTTTGCACCTTAAACGGCTAGTGGTAAAAGTGAACACCGATCAGTGTTTAATTTCAGAATAAAAAAAAAAAAAAAACATGGATGTTCGAAAATTGAACACCAGCTTTTTTTTTTTTTTTTTTTTTATTTAAGCTTAGCAATTTCACACAGTGATTAGTATATGGACAAGCTTTATGTACATGCAAAAAACACGATTTTTTTGGAATTTGAGGGCGCCCTCCTCAGGAAATCTCTGAGTCGGCCTTTAAAGCGAACGAATGCTAAACGATAGTACACCTGTGGTTGTTTTCCTCTGAAAAAAAAAAGAATATTTTACCTTTTGGTTTTGGGGATAAAGAAATGAACTTACACAGAAATAAAGCCAAATAATTCAGAAAGTAAGCGATTTAAACTCTTTATTTGCACCTTAAACGGCTAGTGGTAAAAAGTGAACACCGATCAGTGTTTAATTTCAGAATAAAAAAAAAAAAACATGGATGTTCGAAAATTGAACACCAGCTGTTTTAAAAGTTAACACTTTTTCTTTGAACACTAATTACACGTCCGGCGCCCGATTTATTTACGATGCAGTAAAAAGTCAATTATGATTATGTTCCGTGCAATCTATTAAAATTGATTATCCCACTTACCACAGAAACATAAGAAAAGAGCCAGTTGTAAAATACTCGTTGAAAAAGAAGCAAGGATCATTCCTAAACATAAAAAGATCCCTCCAATCACAACAACTGGACGACAGCCCAATCGCTTTGCAATTCCCCCAACAACCGGACCTGTAAAAGAGCATATATAACAGCTCATATCGTTAAAGAGACACTGGCACATTTGAAAAATAGTGCGCCCTCAAGATTTTTCAAAATCGATATTTTTGCATGGTTGTAAGGCTTTTATATACAAAAGCCCTCACCCGAAATGATTAAGACCAAATCAGATTCCTTATGGGTAAACAGAACGATTTTATAATTTAACGTCGCCGGCGACGTTAAATTCAGCAGACGACGAAAATGGCGTTTAACACAAGAACACGCACGCCGTATGCATGTTTCCCACGCTATGCACACTGTTGATCGGTCTATAACCTTTGTGGTTTTAATATCAGTGAGTACGAGTCAAAAATATTCATGTAATATACACATTTGTTGATTAAAGTTATGGAAAACTTAAAAGTTGGCCTACAAATTACCTGGATGTCTTTATCCTCATATCAATGTCCCTATCTGTTTTGGGGTATGTTATTTTTATGTGTAAAATATATCTCTGTTCTTCCAATGGCCAAGACTATCATTTCAGAGCAAATTGAAGAAATTTCATATTTTGTGAAAATGTGCCAGTGCCGCTTTAAAGGTGGCAGAGCCCGAGGGGGGATCGAGGTGCCTTTCTTTTGCGGGTAGTTCGGCCATTGGAAGGAATCCTGTCCGACCAGACGGGGACAGCTCCAGAGTTCAACCGAAGAATGCTTTGGTTCAACCCAGACTTCAAGCAGCCACTAAATTGTAATTAGCTCTATTCAAGTTAAATACAAGAAACATTTTGGTGCTGGGCACCAATGTATGCCCCGCGCAATGGCAGAATTATTAAAAACATCTAAAAATAGCCAAGAATTGAGAGATAAATAACATTTTCCAAGCAAAAATTGCTTGTGTAAGTGACTTTGACTGAAAACTGATCATGGTATAAATAGTGGTATCGTAAGTGTTGATTCAAGATCACTTATTCTTGTTCAAGTTAATGATCACTGTAGTACCTCAATAGTCGACCCTCATAACTGATGCCAGCTGCCAAGAATTGTCAATTTTTCTGAATATGCAATGATATAGTACCTGAGTATTAACCGGGCACTGTTGACAGTTCGCCCAACTGGCTAGCTGATATTTGACCCCACTTAAACACATGGAAATAGAACCTTGTACAGATCCCATATAAATTTGTATAAAAACACTGAAAATACAATCTATCTCACACTGTATCATCATTTTACTTTCACAAAAACTATATTGTATTTGCATAAATATTTATGTCATGTTCATCACAACCATTAAGTAATTTTAGCACTGTTCATCATTTTCAATTGTCATGAAAAATTGTTATGTCCAAGGCTCTGCGTGCTTCAATACAGCAAAAACTCCATGTCTGTCAAGTTATTCAACATCTATAGCCCCGCGCTCCCGCGCGGGGCAATGATAGTGTAGCTGAAATTATGTATCCCGATGTTGTTTTGAACATGCTTAACTCAATGAGGTTTTAAAAAACATGATACTGTTTTAGGATTATGGATTACAAAAAGGCGACATATGCAATCTTCATTAAAACCACAAACAGTAATTTACTATCAAATTTGATATGTCTGATACATATCCACTGTTATGCGCGAAACATTTTGAAGCTGGCGTTTTGTAAACATGGTACGATTATGACATTTGGTAACGGTAAACCTACGCTATTAAACCACCACGAACCTAGTCTTTGTCAAAGATTCGGTTTTATATAAGTTCGAGAGAGGTTGTAAACCAGTTTTTTCCCTTCAGTTTAAAGTATCCGTGGACTTCTTTACTTAAAAGGTCTGTATTCAGACTATTATAAACCCTCCATGGTTAGTATGTACACTATCTCTAGTTTATCCTTTATTCCTAATCCTTACACTGAATTAACGTAGCGTACCAACTGTACATGGACCCTAGGGGACATTGACACAAACAAACACACGAACACACGAAAACAAAGCAAAACAAAACGGGGTGCCGATCCCGACCTTTTCAACAGATCGTCTGATGCGATAAAGTTGTTTTCAACTTAATTAATCACTTAAAGGATTAAACAAAAAGGTTCTTAAAGATACTATCAGTAATCCACCCAAAGAGTCAAAATATTTGAAAATTCTGATAAGTTATTTTCTCCAACTGAAAAGTTGCCAGAAAAGGGAGAAAACAGCAGTGTTAAAAAATATATGAATCTCAAGTACGTTTTGTATGTAGTAAGTGTCCATATTGACTAAAATATCAGATTTTGTCCTTAGTATTTGTTTGCATTTGGTGTTATAACTTGTAGGGTACATGTATGTTAGGACACCTATACTTGTTTCATATATACAGAAATTTTTTTTCGATTTTCTGATTTCGCAAATCACTGATAGTGCCTTTAAATACCAACAACTCTCAAAACCATATTGCAAAAACAAAACAAAACACACACACACACACACACCCACCCACACACACACACCCACACACACACACACACACACCCCCTCACACACACACACACACACCAACAATAACAACAAGTTTAGACCGAAATTGAGAGCGGTATATTTTTAATTTTGAACAACATCATAAACTTGCAATCTTGAGCAAATACTCACCAATTACGTCTCCAATAGAAACCGTTATAGAAACTATCATCCCTAAAAGCCACACGTCTGTTTCAAACTGGGACTCCAAGGTGACTAAAAGTACACCAAATGATTTCCGGAGTCCGATGTTCAAAAATTTGGTTGCAAAACAGCTGAGCAGAACTGCCCATTTCCATTTGTTCGAAGAAACGTAAGTGTCACAATTCATGTCTTGTGGTTCCATAATACACTTTTAACGCTTTGTTTACAACCAAATGCAGCTTTTATTAGGCCTATAGGCCTACTGTATTACTGTATCGCCAATGATAGAGAGAGAAGCTGAAAGAGTGCACTCTAATTAGTCAACCGCACAACACTGACAGGTCGTGGTGAAATGTAATTAGCCGTGGATACCCTTCTGCTGAAGTGTATTGTTGATTATGCATCAGTGTATTGTTATCAGACGTTAGTCTGTATATTGTAATTGGTCTACTTTTGAAAATCCAAAAATGTGCCGTCAGAAGACAGTAAGTGTGCACGTATTGGGGGTAAGTACTGCCTTTTGCATTGTGAGAAAAATTTGAACTTCTGTCAACCGTTTTGGATAGAGGGAGTGGTGTTTAGAGCTATAAATTGGATATGTTATGTGTTGAAGTCTTCTCCAGGGCCGAAAGGCTTGTTTTGTTTTTTTGTGAACGAAAAAGGTGGAATTTTGGACGATTTGTGAGGCAAGTGGTTTCAAGACATTGAGTGTTTTGTATTCGTCCTCCGAACTGGCCATGTGGAATAGTCCATGTTCGTAAATAGGGGTACATTTAGTAACGTGGTGATGTGTACGTTATTTGTGGAAATAAAGGGCCTGTATAATGTTTCACTGATGGTGAAATTATCCATTAGAGATATGTAATGTTTTATTTTTTTATACTAATTATAGGCTATAGGAAAAAATAGTTCATGATGTAGTGTTTGAGTAATTTGGTTCGCTTTTATTCTCGGTAAATATATATTATCTTCTCTGGCTATTAGTGGTTGTGTCAATCTGTCTTCCATAAGCTTGTGACCAATGGAGCAGATTACACATTCATTGCCCCGCGCGGGAGCGCGGGGCTATAGATGTTGAATAACTTGACAGACATGGAGATTTGGCTGTATTGAAGCATGCAGAGCCTTGGTCATAACAATTTTTCATGACAATTGAAAATGATGAACAGTGCTAAAATTACTTAATGGTTGTGATGAACATGACATCAATATTTATGCAAACACAATATAGTTTTTGTGAAAGTATAATGATGATACAGTGTGAGATAGATTGTGTTTTCAGTGTTTTTATACAAATTTTTATGGGATCTGTACAAGGTTCTATTTCCATGTGTTTAAGTGGGGGTCAAATATCAGCTAGCCAGTTGGGCGAACTGCCAACAGTGCCCGGTTAATACTCAGGTACTATATCATTGCATATTCAGAAAAATTGACAATTCTTGGCAGCTGACATCGGTTATGATGGTCGACTATTGAGGTACTACAGTGATCATTAACTTGAACAAGAATAAGTGATCTTGAATCAACACTTACGATACCACTATTTATACCATAATCAGTTTTCAGTCAAAGTCACCTACACAAGCAATTTGTGCTTGGAAAATTTTATTTATCTCTCAATTCTTGGCTATTTTTGGATGTTTTTAATAATTCTGCCATTGCGCGGGGCATACATTGGTGCCCAGCACCAAAATGTTTCTTGTTTGACAAGTTCTTCAGTTGCTCAGCGGTCAAGGCGCTTACGCATATGTGTTATTTTCCCCCGTTGGTCCAGGTTTCGAAATCGTTCAAAAGAAGTTTGATTGTGTTATTAATTGTTGTTTATTTAATTTGTTTCTCGTTTGGCTGTTTGTTGACCAAGAAAATATGTGCCGTGGATTTTCTTTTTTCTCCCTCCTTTTCCCCGCCCCTTTTGTTTTCTTCTTTTTTAACAACCTACACAGCCATTTAAAGTGCAGCAATGACGTTGTGAATAAGTAAATGAAACAAATACAATGGAAACAAAAGAAAATAAATTTAACGATAAATAAAATAAAACTAAAAAATCAAAAGAATTAAGTGAATAATAGTGAAAAAAGAAACGCTAAAAGACAAATAAAAATAAAGACAAATAACAAATAATAATTTAAAAGAAAAATAATATTAATGTAAAATTAACTTAAAAATACATAAAATAATATAAAGGCAATTATTAAAAATAAAAATGAATAACAAACTTAATAAACAAAAAATAATTAAAAAATAACAAAATGCAACTAGATGAAAATACTCATAAATCTGTACTACTTAAAATGAAATGAACTCATAAAATAAAAATCTTTAAAATAATAAAAACTACGATAAATTGTGATAAATTCTTCTTATTTCCATATGATCGGCATTTATAATGAGTACAATACAAGAAGTGAGAAAAATAATACAATTATATAGCGGAGAGGTAACCAAAAGGCCAAAGTTGGCCCGACGAGGGCACCTCCGTTATCAATAATATAAATAAATTACAAACATAAAAACTACAAAAAAGTTGCAACAACAAGTTTTCGGAGCTTTATTATGACCCAGTTAATAAATCAAACCAACACTGCACAAATTAAAGTTGATCTAGGTATACGATATCACATATGATGATGCTTTTTCCTGCTTTAATTCACACATGTTTTTAGAAACACTTAATATGCGGTGAAATTCATTCCATTAAATTGTGGGCCCATGTGTTCTTATCCCTCCTTGATAAAACAATGGTTTTAACAATGTCTATTAATATGCCATTTTGTTAAGTACATAATATCCAACGAGAGTATCCATTTTGATTAAACAAAAGAAACTTGATTTGGTGTGCAGACATCCTACTGAGGTACGAATCTTTGGTAACCTGGTTTTAAAACCGGCGTTCACTGTTGGTTCCCGAGGGCCGTTTGGTCTCGGCAATTAGTTATCAATGACTTAATCACCGGATTAACTACAAAGTGGTTTTGTGCCGGTTGTCAATCAACTCACTCCCGTTAATCTTTGCCATGCGTTCCACCACTACCACCCGGGGGGGGGAACTTGTATTCAAAGGTGGATTGATGCGTGAACATGGAACTTTCAAAATGCTACCCTAAACGCCGTATTTTTACCGACTAAAAACCAAGCTAAAACATACCCTAACAAAAGTTATGTTATCTGTTTATGAACCCTCAACAAGTACGCAGTGTATTGAATCGTAAATTACCCTTTATTTTCTTGCTTTGCTTTACTTGTCCAAGTTCTGATTACAATAGTTTGGAGATATTATCCCTGCTTAATGATATATAACATGAACAAACGTTCAGGGTTAAGAAAAACACCCTTTTGTTTTTTTTTTGTTCCATATTTTGTGCCTGTTTTTTGACACCCTAAAAAAACGATGTACGCGCTTACATCGCTTGTTGGAAAAAAGACACCTTTTTTACGCGTTTTCTTGATCACGCATCGATCATATCCACCTTGAATACAAGTGGTTCCCCCCAGGTGGCTAACCAACTGTTCGCCAAAGTAGAAATGATTTGTTGATGATTATGATGAAATAAGTGTTTAAAAAATAAAATTCAAAAAAAAAGACTCCCTACATTAGCCATAATACAACAACACCAACGTCATTGGCCCACATGAACACTAGCCCCCATACGTGCTTGTTCAGTAGGCCCAATCTTTAATTTTAAATCGTACCGGTGTGAACAATTATTTTAAATATTGTTGAGTATTCTTTTGAAGCGTACCCCTGTGCCGTTTTCAAACATTGATGAAAACAACCCATGTTGGAAACTTTGAACTTCCCACGTATTGATGGGGAAGTGCAGTTGCGAGGGCGAGCTGGGACCCGCTAGATCAAATTGTTGATTGACAGCTACCAAAATAGCTCCATTACAACATCACATGATTGACATAGGCTCGACCCTTGTAGTCATAGTATACTGCCTAATGTATAATCTGTCGATGTTATAATCCTATTTTGCATCTATTTTTCCCTATGTATTACAATAAAGGATCCCTGGTGACCTAAATCATAACGTTTGTTCACTTCCTGGTTTTGTGGGATGTAAACAAAGAGTTATGACCACATGCAGTTGTTTTACAGTGTTACGCACGGTGTAACTACTTTGAAATGGAAACCATTTTAATTGCAAGTTGTTTTCTTACTTTTGACTGGAGGTATGCCTTGTGTTTATATCCGGGATTTTTTGGAACTTACTTGAAATGGAAACAAAAAAATTGTTTTAAAAGTGCAATCAACTTTCTTAGCCTTGTGATTATATTCCGGCACCAAAGCGAAAGAAGATTACGGATTTGTTTTCGTTACCTGATTATAGGCCTATCTGGGATTTTGCAAGTTAGCTTTTGACAATGGAAACACAAATTTTATTAACAAGTACAAATCGTCTTTCTTATTTTGTGATTTATGTCTGGGACTTCAAAACTCTAATATTGAAACCCGACTCCTTGAAAAATGTGTGGCACTTCTAGTCTACCTGCAAAACCTCTTGTCTTCACATTATTTTTAAGGTAAGACAAAAATCTTGAATGTAGTATATACCAGTACCACAAGCCTAAGGTAAGCATATGACTAGTCTAGTGTATCTCTCTGTATGAATGAAGTAGGCAGTCGCAAATAGAGTCCGTTATGAAGGGTGTCCAATTAGCTTATCGATTATAACCTCGAAGATTATAACATGGGCGTTTCCCTGTAGAGTAGCCATTCTTAATATTGGTCCAATTAAGGGATAATCTGTTCGTCCCAACCAAAATTCGTCCCTACGTACGGTAGGAACAGTGGCGTACCGCCGATTGCAGTCAGAGGGGGCAAAATTTCCAAGAGGTCGTCCCGCCAGAGGGGGGACAATTCGTAAGTCGTGTCCGGGAGTTGCTCCAGTGAAGTCCTGAATTTGCGAATACCGCGCGTAGCGCGCCGAAAATGCCGATTCAATTGGCATTTTGTCCATTTAGCCTGAAATTTGGTCCAAATTCCCCCGAAAAGAGGTGATAAATGCATATTTACTGTTCATTAATAATTTTCTCAGTTGTCGCCATATTGCCAGTTCTTTTTGATACATTTCTATATCTCAGGGCTTAATTAAGTTTTTTGTTGACTCATGTACTGAAAATGCTTTACGATCCACACACACGTACTCACATACACACAAATATACACACTCCTCATACACACACCGTTACATATAACCACCACACCCACACCCCACACATACACCAGAGCCACATTCAGACCCTGGTATACTTCCATCCTCAACCAATTTTTTGGTTTTCAATTTGCCCCTCTCTTATATAGCTATACCAGTGTATGTATGCTGTTTTCCTGAGGTGTTAGTTTAATATTTTTTTTTAAAATCCTATTATTGATCCATGAAATTATTGTGGTAGTACATACACCTCGTGTTCTTGTATACGTCGCCCAATTTTATCTTGCTCTTGCTTAGTTGGCTTCCCCGCGGTCCACTTGGGCCCTATACATATACAAGAACAGGTGTCGTGTTTTATGATTTTCCTGTCATTGATCAATCTCCATGTACATTCATAGTAGGTTATTTACTGTTTTCAATTAAGTATCTTGGTTTTTTGATTTTTCGTCCATATTGTCAATTTTTCGCGTCAATATATATGTCATATCATGTGAGAATATAGAAGGGGGTCAGATATTTTATCATTCAGATTATCTGCATTGTTCGATATTTTTTGTATCACTAACCACTAAATCGGCATTTTTTTACGTGATCATAGGCCTTCAAGCTCTGCTACCATTGTTTCCTATTCATCAGGTTCAATCATGTTTTGTTATTCCATTCCCCCTGGTCTTCAAAGGTTGGATTTAGATACACAGACACATACCACCATAAACCACCACATACATACACACTCACATCACGCACATACACCCACCCTCTCTCACACACACATCAACCCCACCACACACACACCTCATGGTATACTTCATTCCTAACCATGTTATATCTAACCAGTGTATATGCATGTTGGTGTGTTTGATTTTTTTTCTAATTGCTAGCCCTGTTATTAATCGGGGTCCTCCAGCCCTATTTTTTTTCACTTGCTCTAATTGTGCATCAGAAACGGCGAAATTCTTTTGGAACGTACCCTGTGCCGTGTTTCAAACATTGGATGAAACAGACCCATGTTTTGGAAACTTTGAACTCCCACTTATTGATGGTAAAGTGCAGTTGGCGAGGGCGAGCTCGGACCCGCTAGATCAAATTGTTGATTGACAGCTACCAAATTAGTCTCCTAAAACATCCCATGATTGACATATCGACCTTGTATTCAGATTATCCCTGCCTCTTTTATCATCTGTCGACTGGTATAATCCTATTCATTCTATTCCCTATTAGATTACCAATAAAAGGATCCTGGCGAACCATCAATAAGATTTGTTCACTATCCTGGTTTGTGTGGGATGTAAACAAAAATTTCATGCCACACATCGTTTTACAGTGTTTACGCACGGTGGGTCCACTACTTTGAGGAAATGGAAACAATTTTTAATTTGCAGTTGTTTTCTTACTTTTGACTGGATATGCTTGTGTTTATATCCGGGTTTGGAATTACTTTGAGAAATTGGAAACCAAAAATTTTTTAAAAGTGGCAATCACTTTCTTAGCTTGTGATATATTCCGTGAATTTTAGTTAATGATTATAGGCCTAGTCTGGGATTTTGCAAGTTACTTTGACAAATGAACACACAAATTGTATAAAAAGTACAATCGTTTTCTTATTTTGTGATTTTCTTCTGGGAC
Organism: Ophioderma brevispina; assembly: GCA_023653785.1. Lineage (NCBI taxonomy): Eukaryota > Metazoa > Echinodermata > Ophiuroidea > Amphilepidida > Ophiodermatidae > Ophioderma > Ophioderma brevispina. Next base: position 30,387 of record JAMKCH010014926.1, on the reverse strand, counting down.
TTTAAACTTTTTTGAACACGACTCCTTCGAAAATGTGTGCACTTCTAGTCCACACTGCAAAACTCTGTCGATCACATTCTTTTTAAGTAACAAAATCTTGAATGTAGTATATACCAGTACCACAAGCCTAAGGTAGCATATGAAACTAGTCATATGATCTCTCTGATGATTGCAGTAGCAGTCCCAATGAGTCCGTTTGAATGGTGGCCAATTATGCTTATCGATTATAACATCGACAGATTATAAATGGCATTTTTCCCTTGTAAAGTAGCCATCTTTATATTGGTCCAATGAAGAATAATCTGTTTCGTCCCAACCAAAATTCGTCCCTAGGTAGGAGAACAGGGCGTACCGATGCAGTCAGAGGGGGCAAATTTCCAAGTCCGTCCGCCAGAGGGGGACAATTCCCGTAAGTCGTCCGGTTGGATTTGCTCCAGTGAAGTCTGAATTTGCGAAATACGCGCGTAGCGCGCCGAAAATGCCGACTTCAATGCATTTTGTCCAAATTTTAGCCTGAAATTGGAAATCAAATTCACCCGAAAGAGGATGAAAATGCATATTACTGTTCATTATAAGTTTCTCAGTTGTAGCCATATTGTCCAGTTCTTTTGATACTTATCGGCTTAATTAAGTTTTGTTGCTTCATGGTACTTAAAATGCTTTGCTGATGACCCACCCGTACTCCATACACAAATATACACACTCTCATACACACGTGCAGTAGTAACCACCCACCCCCACACACCATAAAGAACCAAATTTTTTTTCCATACCCTGGTATACTTCATCCTCACCAATTTTGTTCAATTTGCCCCCTCTCTATATAAGCTATACCAGTGTATGTATGCTTTCTTCCTATGTGTTAGCTTTGAATTTTTTTTTAATCCCTATTATTGATCCCTAATATTGTGGTATTACATACACACTCTTGTTCTTGTATACTTCGCCCACATTTTTATCTTTGCTCTTGCTTCTTTGCTCCCCCTCCAGGCGCCTTTACATATACAAGAACAGGTGTCGTGTTCATGGTTTTGTTGTCATTGATCAATCTCCATGTACATTCATTTTATGTTATTTACTGTTCATCTAAGTATCTTGGTTGTTTGATTTTCGTCAATTTGTCATATTTCGTCAATAATAGTTATGTCATATCATATATAGATAGAGGGGTCATATTTCATCATCGTTATCTGCTTGTTCGCTATTTTTGTATCACTAAATCGCATTTTTTTTATCGTGATCATAGGCCTTCAAGGCTCTGCTATCCATTGTTCCTATTCATCCGGTTCACTCTTGTTTGTTATTCCATTTCCTGTACTTCAAAGTTATTATAATATACACAGACACATACACCCCTAAACACCAATACATACACACTCACACACGCCATACACACACACCCTCTCATCACACACACACACACACAAACACACACATCCTGGTATACTTCGTTCCTACCATTTTTATAAGCTACTCCAGTAGTAGCCATGTGGTGTGTTTATTTTTTTTCTAATTTGCTCGCCCCTGTTTTATCTCAAACCCTATTGTTTTTGCACTTGCTCTAATTGATGCTCATAACGCGTAATTTATACACCTCTGCTCCTGTAAACTTCACCCACAACTTAGGCGGCGCTTGCGTAATTGCTCCCCTCCATTTGGCCCTATACATTCAGGAACGGGTGTCGTGGTATAGCGTTTCTTCCATTGTTTAACCTACGTGTACAACTTGATTTGTTATTACTGATCACTATAAGTATCTTGGGGTTCTTTGTGTCCTCAATATCAACTTGGTAAATTGTTCACTTTTACTGTACTTGTACCTAATTGTAATTACGTTGTTATGTAAAGCCACACACCCACCACCTTATACTTAATCGTTTGCCTTTTTGAGTTTAGCTAAATTCCATTTGGGGGGGGATTCGCTTGTTTAGCCTTATTAGTAATTGTAGCACACATCGTAATCACGTTGCCATTTTTTGATATTCTCCGGGTTTAAGTAAGTTTGTTACTCCTTCTTGTCCTTAAAAAAATGCTTACGAATCGCACCATGTTTCCACATACACACATACTCACACACGAACACACTCATACCCTTGGTATACTTCATCCACATCACTTTGCACGTGCTCATCGATGCCCCCCCTCTCTCATATAGCTATACCAGTGAGTGCATATTCTGTTTTTCCATGAGGTGTTATCTTTATTATTTTCAAAACCCTATTGTTTTTTCATCCGTTCTATTGTTTATAACAAATGAGGTTAATATACACACTCTTGCTCTTGTATACCGCATCCACATTTTATCTCTGCGCTTGCTTAATTGCTCCTCCTCCATTGGGCCCTATACAGATACACGAGCAGGATTCGTGTCATGGTTTGTTGTCATTGATAATCTCTATTCAATTATGGTTTTTGTTATGTTACTGTTCTTAATAATATCTTGGGTTGTTTGACATTTTGTCATTATTCTCATCTGATATTTTTGATCATTTGCTTTAACTGTCATGTTAGCCTATATCAAAATAAGCATTGGCACACGGTAAATAGAATTCTTTGCTTTACTTTGAGCTGTGTCATACCATAATTGTAATATTGAGGTGTCATACTATCCCATCATGGAACCCCTGGTATACTTCATCCCTACCCTTTCTACGTCCTTAACGCTGCCCTCAGTACATAGCTATACCAGTGTATGCATGTGCTATGTTTCAGTTTTTTCCTATGCTAGCCCTGTTATTATCTTAGTCCCTATTGTTTTATCACCTGCTCTCATTGCTGCATAATAATGCGGATTAATAAACCCACGCCTTGCTCTTTGTTACTTCACCCACACTCTTATCTTAGCGCTTGCTTTATGCTCCTCCCTCCTTTGGGCCAACTATACAGGTGCAGGTGTCCGTGTCTATGGTTTTGCACTATCATTGTTTTAATCTCATTATACTTTTGTTTTGTTACTACTGTCACAAGCCAAATTTTCGGGGTTTTTTTCTTCACTCAAATTCAACCTGGTAATTCTGTTCTCTTTAACTGTACTTGTCAACTATCTCGTAAAACCGATGTTTACGTAAGCATGTACACCTTTAAATAGTAGTGCTTGCTAATTTGAGTTAGATCATACATTTCATCTTGGTATACTGCTATGTTTTTTTTCGCTTTATTTGTATTTGGTAACAATACATGTATCATATGCCTATTTGATATTCCTGTACAAGTTGCTTTTTTTTAATTCACACCCATGTATCCACACAACTACACACGCGCTCACACAAACATCCACACATCTACCCCCCCCCCCCCCCACATAACAGACACATTCAAACCTGGTACACTTCCTTCCTGCCACCTCATGCACGTGCTTAAACTGCTTGTTAGGCTACATGTAATCACGTTTTATTTAAACGCACAACACACATACCCCAATTATATTATTTGCTTGCTTAATAATTCATAATCTCATCTGGTAGAACTATTTATTCGCTTCACTGATACTTGTGCAATACATCCCATTTTTTTGCGTGTTTCATAGGCCTCAACTGCCACCCCCCCCCCTCTGCTCCCTTTGAATGATATCCTCTGTTTCCATTTCAGACTTGTTACAAATTTCTTGTACTTTGTGCTCCTGAATCACACCATGTACTGTATACACCCCACAAACACACACACAGACAGAAAAACCGGTATCCGTCCTACCTATTTACTTTGCTCCTGCGTTCGCTCCTGCTACCCCGTGATCTTATAAACGATACCAGTAGTTGTATGCTGTCACCCTCCCTTTCTCCCTGCTCTGCTGTCTTATGAATATAGTCATGCTAGTGCATCTTCACATTGTTTTGACTCGGTGCACCCCTTGGGGCATATCTTGCAGGTCTTTTGTGAGCCAAACCCTGTTTATTTTTCCCCTACCTAATTGAAAAGTTCCTTTGACAATTGTAAGCAACCTAAATCTTAAGTAAATGCTGGAATCTAAGTTTATTATAAATATTCTTATTATTGTATTTTTTGTTATCTGTTTCCCTTGTATGTAAGTGACCATTTATTGTACACTGCTGTACTTTGTTTTGTCAAAAAATCCTTAGCATTGTGTGTAATTTTCTTAGTCCCCCTGTTTGTTCTACTCTGTGCTAGTCTTTGTTGTATTCGTCTTGTCCTAATTGTCAACACATCTTGCCCCCAGGTATTGTCTCACTGATATTACCGCCTTACCCGGTTTCGCAGTTTGCCTCTTCTTCTTCCTTCTCCAACCCACCTCATCCATTCCATCTTTCTCTCTCTCTCTCTAAACCAAACTCTCTATTGATTTTTCTTTGATTTTATCCTTATTCAGTATGCCGTGCCCTGCATTGTTCGAACTGCCATTTTACCACCGCTTCACGACGATGACTTCCGCGCCTCCCTACTTGAATTTTTTCACCAACCTAATTGAACATCATCAGACTTAACTCCCTTTCATCAATCCATTACTTACCGCCCCATAATCATCTCAAACATGTCCACACCTGTGAACCACCCCTCTTTCATCTACACCCCCAAACAATCCTGGTTCTACTCCCGCTTATCACACAGAACGACCAGTTTCAACATAAAACCATCAAGCAACCACTCATTTTCCATATTCCATTTCAGCTGTCGTAGTATCACAAACTACATGAAGAAATCACTAACTACCTTGATCACCTCAACTACTCTTTCTCTGTCTTAGCATTTTTCAGAACAATGCTTACTAATACCAAATCACCACCTCATTTTAATGCTACCGTAGATTCCAGGACCCACCACTGGGCAATGGGGGGGAGGGAGGGAAGGGGAGTTTGTCTTTACATAAAAATCCCCTCTCATCAAAATCATCGACCAACACAGCCTAGAATTTGACTCACTTTCATTGAACTCACCGTACCATACCACAATAGACCAACCATAACCGTCGAAGTTATTTACAGACTGCATAAACACACTATCCAAAATTTTAACAACAGCTTTGAGCAAGCTCCTCACTGAACTAAATAAAACCAACCGTGATGTCCATATTGTCGGTGACTATAATATCATCTTCTCAATCTTCTCAATTACTCACACATTAATGACTTTATTAACACATCACTTGCAAACCTTATATCCCAAAATTAACAACCTACCGAATTACGCATACACATCCACGCTCATTGATACATTATCACCACTCCACTGACACGGACTCCACACCAGGGAATATTTGTCACTGACACTACAGATCACTTCCCAATATCCTAATTACATCTCTCAGCATAGCATGCCACAAAAACAACACTCACTAAACGTGACTCAGAATCACAACAATTCGCACATTTAACCGTAGACTCAACACTGAATCATGGGAACATACACTTACAGAAAAATGTCCGCTAACATGGCGTACAGCAACTTCATTACAACTTATACCAAACATTACAACGAGTCTTCCCCTTACAAAAGGAAGACCTTAAACAATCGTAACCACAAGCAGCCTGGATTACAGACACATTTCCAGTCATAAACAAAAGCACGCCTCTACAAACATACCTGAAGAAAAACACACCACAACCAAACACTATAAACAATACAAAACAATTACCTCCCATATTCGTAGTGCCAAGAAAAAACACAACACCGAAAATTTCAGAACTCAAAATGAATCTTGCCAAGCCTGCATTTCCTCACACATTCCGGCATGAAGGTGTCCACCTAAACGGGTCCCTGACCTTTTCACGCATAATAATAATCAGCCAACTGACCTCGCTTGACATAGCTAACGCATTCAAAGATCACTTTCCACCAACCGGGCAACACTTGGTAACAAAATTCCACCTTCAAATAAACCATTTAAAAACTTGCCAAAAAGACATTCCATCAATGTTCTGAATCCAGTTACTGAAGATAATGCACCAACTTCGCCACCTACTAACTCGGGTAAATGCGGTACCGACAATATAGAATCCGATTGCTAACAAGCATATGATAACATCATTTCGCCTCTGATGCACATATTTTAACCATCACTGCTCACCAGAACTTTCCCAGACCACCTCAAATCAGCCAAATTCTCCTATTGCAAAAACAAAGACGCACATAACTTGCAAAATTACAGGCCCCTTTCTGTTCTTCCATCCTTTTCAAACTACTTGAAAAATCATGTTACACGTCTGTCTACATTCTTCAATAAGCACAACGTTCTTGTCCGATGACATACGGTTGTTTTAGGCCCAAACGCTCAACTTACAGGCACTCCTTGAACTAACAACCAACTCAACCTTGCACTAAAAATAAACTTCATACCACGGGGGTATAATTCCTGGGATCTCTCCAGGCTTTCGACACCATTGACCACAACATTCTTCTTCACAAGCTATCATTACGGCGTCCGTGTGTAGTCCCCCTGGATTGGTTCAGGAGTTACCTACCTAACCGCTCAACAATCAGTCTACGTGCACTCCACCGCATCATCCTCAAACTATCACGTTGGCGTCCCGCCAGGCTCATCCTTGGACCCCTACTTTTCACATTTACCGGAATGACATCACCCACATCTCCAACACACTAAAACTAATCTTATTTGCAGATGACACAACATTTTCTTTGAAACGCCGAACATAATGCACTTATTTAACAACATACTCATGAACTCGCAAATCACTGACTGGTTTCGGGCAACACTTCACTCATGTTTTAAAGCTTAAAACATGCTTTTCTCTACACACAACACAATCAAATCAAACATTAACAATAGATAACCAGACATCTCCCAGGTACACCAACCATAATTTCTTGGCAATACATCGACGACAACTAAATGTAACGAACACATCACTTTTGTCACAACCAAAGCGTCTCACGCCATTGGTACAATCTACAGAGCTAAAAACCACCTTCCAGACTACACCTTAAATCACTTGTACAACACACTAGTTTCTTCCATACCTTCGTTCTGTACATCATCTGGCGTCCAACTATCATTCACGACCCACCAAACTAAACATCACCCAGAAATGACCATTCGCACTATCACAAACTCACCTCCCAGAACTCCCACATTTACTTATTTCACGCACTGAAAACACTTAAATAGAGCACCTCACCCAACTTCAAACAGCGCTCTTCCTGTTGACTATCACAACAAGCATTTACCTCCGAATTTTAGCAATTACTTACCACAAACATACAAATCCACAGCTATAACACCAGAAAGCCGACAAACTTCAATCCTTCCCCTCCCAAAAATCTTCCTCTGAACAGCAAACTTTATTCAGTATCGCGGCGCAAAACTTTGGAATGATCTTCCAGAATCCATCACAACAATACAAACAAAATACTTTTAAAGCTCAACTGAAAAAACATTTCTTCAACCAGTACATTTCTTTTTAATTTCCCCAAGTCCTTATTTCTCTCCTTACTTTAATTCTTCATCTCATCTATCTCTATCCTTACTTTTTTCTCACTTTTACCTCATCTAACACTCTGCTTCCTCATTATGCAATTGCATTACATACCTCAACAAGACATGTTTAAAAGTCGGTCCTTTATGTCAAATTCCCGTTTCCGTTAAGTGTTTGTTTAGCTAAATAAAGTTTGTTTGTTTTCGTTTTGTTATTTATACTTATCTATGTAACATTCTATCATCCTTATTTGTAACATTATTGTAACTTTTGGTTTTTAGTTTATTTTACCTTGTTGTAAAATATGTATTAAAATATGTATTAAAATATGTATACAGGGCCGGCAATAACCATAAGCCCTATCGGGTTGTCCATTACTGGTCCTAGCATAGCATATCCACCAGCTGTTCATTTAGTACATTTTCATTGTTTCATTTGTATGAATTATATAATATACTGTAATTTTTTTTTTTTTTTTTTTTTTTTTTTTTTTTTTAAATTGAATCTTGAAATTGAATCTTGAAATTGAATCTTGAATCTTGAAATATTTTGGTCCCATATCGTCCCGCCCCCCACGTTTTCGAGCCAGAGGGGGAAACTTTCCCCCCTGCCCCCCGATCCGGTACGCCACTTCGTAGGAATGCGTTTGTGCGGTCTGTCTTTTTGTGATTCCCCGGGGTGATTTCCAGACAAACCTCTACCAGAAACACGGAGAATGATTGCACCATTTTTTGTATTTTACGAATCAAACTCGTTGGAGGGGAAAACAATAAAATAGCGACGTGATATTTACATCATGTCATAAATGAAGTCTTGGCTTTTAAATGCCGTTTACAGCATCCGATTTTGTTGTTGCAATCCAGAGATGTGACGATGTTCCAAGAGAGGGTGAAATACCAATTGTGCCACTTTTCACAGAATGGGAAAACTTACAATCGAATCATGCATAGCTAGTCTATAGCTATGCATGTTGATAAGACACTTTATTGATTCGAAAGAATTCATCCATCACACAGTTGTAATACTTGATCTTTATTCTTGTTGCTTCAAATCAATGTTTCTCTTTCTGTGTAAACATTCTTAACAATGACTTCATTTTTTGTTTGCTCGTATCCACAAGTCATTGGTAATGGCTTTGTGGTGATGGTGGTGTCAGGATTTGTTCAGCTAGTGTGCTGATCCGGGGCCGCGTGTATCCATGATACGGACGCTCCTAACATGGCTTCATGAATAAGGCCAAGTAAAAAAAATAAACCAGTTGATCGTCCCCGCCCGCTCCGATTTTGGACGCTGCAGCTATTTTTTGTTATTTGTTATTTTTTGAAAAAGCAACAACAATACCAAAAAGAAGGCTAAAAAAGGGGAAAAAACGAAGTCAACAAAATATCGGAGCACTATTAAACTCTCATACCTACTTCCTCGCCAACTTTTTTCAAAGGTCCGGACTATCAACTGTTTTATTTTTTTACTTGGCCTAAGTAAAGAACATAAAAATAGAGCACACTCAGCTGAAACCTTAGACACTATCAAAAAAATAATAATAAAATTGAACACTGCCAAATAAACAAGTTTTTAAAAAGTTTCTGAAAAACTGTTCTTGAAGTAAATTGAAAATGCAAATAACCATAGTTCCGTGATCAAATTGAAATTGCACATGATTATTTAAATGATAATGGAACTCTTCCGATGTACATTTGCAGGATCTGATGTAAAATCTGAAACCAATAAGCCCTATATATCAACCCTGATATCAACCTATCAACATTATGTATCCCATTCTGTGAAAAGTGGCACAATTGGTATTAGCCATATCTATGGATTGCAACAACCAAATCGGATGCTATTAACGGTATTCAAAAGCTATAAGACTGCATTTGTGTTATGATGTAAATATTACGTCACTATTCCCTCGAACTGGTTTGGTTTTCACCTCCAACGGAGGGCGCTTTGTCTTACACATGTTTTGTGGACACGCTGTGTTCTCCAGGTAGACAAGCTGGATTTTTGAATATTTATTAATTTTCCATGGAGATGGCCAGCGCACGTAGTGTTGAAAAAAAAGAAACATGTGCGCTTGGAACACTCCGTCTTACTATAGTAGATCAAATTAAGTGAGACTCCCTGCATATTCGGACGGGTAAGCTATCTTATATTATTAAAGCAGAACTTGCATACCGGTGATCAATTTGTGCATGCATATGTAGTCGTGAAAGCAATCGGCGGGGATTGAAAGCGGCCAAACCTTAAGTGTCGAAGCGCTCAATTAATGAGGTCATTAATTGCCAATATACGTGATAATATATGAGCGCGTGACCAAAACCAGACCAATGAACTGGATCCGTTCTCAGAGTTTTTAGATACCTTAAACAATTCACAAACGACCATATACGCCGATACTTAGGCATATTCGTTATGCATGAGGCGAGATACTGTGGAATGTCCAGTGGACCAATAAAAATGCGAGAGGTCGCTTGGGTGTCAGGGCTTCGCTTGCATATCATGAATATGTATACACGTGTCCACTTAGCGGTTGCCATTGCTTGAGTGCCAGAGAGTATGCTTTAGTGGAAATAAGCCAGGAATTCGTGATGTCACCTAAAGGGAAGATGTAGTTGCAAAAGTAGACTGTATCGTATTCTAAATAAGGACTCGACAAAATACAATCATAAACTTTGATCAATGATGCTTAAACAACAATGTAAGTTTCACCCGTGTAAAGAGTAAAGGTACGCCCATCATCTACCACCGTTTCTCACGTTCCAAATATACACGTGCGTGTTTAAAGAGAACTGGCACATTGAAAAAAATAGTGCGCCTTCAAGATTTTCAAATCGATATTTTTGCAGGTTGTAAGGGTTTATATAGAAACGCCTCTCACACGAATGCTTTAAGGAACAAATCAGCTTCCTTATGGGGTAAACAGAAACGAATTATTAATTTAACGTCGCGGCGACATTAAAATTTCAGCAGACGACGAAAAATGGCGGTTTAACACAAGAACACGCTTGCCGTATGCATGTTTCCACGCTCTGCACACGGTTGAGCGGTTAGTTGTGTTTTTGATTAAAGTTATGGAAAAAGTTGGCCTACAAATTACTGATGTCTTTATCCTCATATCAAGTGTCCCTATCTGTTTTTGGGTATGTTTATTTTTTTTTCTATGTGTAAAATATATCTCTTCTTCCAATGGCCTAGACGATCATTTGAGAGAAAATCGAAGAAGAAGAAAGAAATTTCATATTTTGTGAAAAGTGCCAGTGCGCTTTAAGAGCCAATGTTCCTGGGTTTGCCTATAACTCTTTTGTACGTACATAACCCTCGGGGGTTGCTATCTGCAAAGCGCTTATGGTTTATGGGACTAGTATAATGAATAGGATGTTTCGTGGGTTTACGCTCGAGGACATGGATTTCTATATGTGCAGTTAACATATAGAAATGTTTTATGCGTATGATTTTTTTTTTGCAGCAAAAAGGGTTTTTCACAATTATGACAGAAAAAAGGATCAAATCATGATCCTTACTAACACCATGAAATATACACTATTATTGACGCCCCCCTGTTGACAACAGGTTGAACCAGAGTTCTTCCTGGTGATTTTTTACTGGGCATGTCAGTTCGATAGCTAACGTTAATGTATAAGTATTTTGGTGTTATTGAAATAATTATTCATCCACCGTTGAAGGCCAATTCGATGATGATGTGACGCAACAGTACGGTTTTGGCAGAGAATTTTGGGAAGGTATTGCCTTTAGCAGTTCGTACAAACAATAAAGATAAATTACTTCCCCGAAGTTGATTTGATGTCTATTATAGTACAAGTTTGGTCTGTTATTAGCACTGAATACACAATCAGCCGGCACAAATCGAGTAAAACAAGGGTTTTTTTTTTCTGTCGCGTTAATTTAAAAATAAAATCATCGATAAACATAACAATAATGCATGCATGCCTTATGATGCAAGTAGGCCTATGTGTACATTCACATGGCCAAAAGTATTGCAACATTCAGAAACCCCCCCCCCCCCCACGCATTCATAATCACCAATTGATTTCAAATTATACGATGGAGTCGTACCACTCAATACGTAGCTCTAAGTCCAAAGTTGTGTTTTTTATACAGATGTTATCCCCAAAATCCAAGAGAGTGAAAAAACGTTGATTTGAGTGTCACGTTACCTAAAATATGGCGGATAAAAAGAACAGCAAAACGGATAAACTTGTCGATTGCACTCCACGGGATTAAATCAGACACGAACACAAAAGATCTGGCTTCAAAACAGCCCTGTAATGGATTGGACGGGTTCATTAGGGTGTACTTAAAAGTATGGGGACTGAGAAAATCATGGTGGTTGTGTGCGACCCAGAAACGAGATAAAGTCAATGGAAGACAGTGAGTTCTTCCAAATATTCGAGAAATCCGAGACCCTGAAATGCAATTCTAATGAAAACTCACGTGATTTACATAAATAAGTGTAAATAACGTGTTCACATTACATGACAACAGCACAATGTCAAACGGTGCCATTTAAACGTTGTTTTCAGCCTGGTTTTCAGCGTTATTACGTGAACTATTTCTTGCCAGTTAATTTCCCGAGTCCAACGGTGGAGAAGGTGCTTTCAATCTTTATTGACATTCATCTCATTTACGCGGTCCATACAACCACACCATTTTCACCCAAACACATTTAGAGTAGACCATGACAAATTTCGTAAAGTTCGTGAGCGACTATTTGGCAACCATTTTTGACGTTCCTCTGCCTGTATTCCTGCTGGAGTACAATCGGCAAGTTATCATTAGAAGTTTCTGTAGCCCGTCATATTAAGGGATAATGAAAATCAAATTAATAAACGTGGTCGCACGACTTGTGAGGTCTGGGAAACCTCATCTGTTTGAAAACCCCACTTTAACAATATTACGTAATGTGTAGTTAAAGGGGGATGTCCCGATATAAGTTATATCAAGATTTATCTTGATAAAATGGCTTCACCAAAACCCCATCTGTAAAGTTGCTCGCCATATTATTTCAATCAGTTTGATGTGGCGTCTAGAACGTGATTTGTGAGCCCCTGAGTACTGTGCGAAAGGAAATTAATATGGTCGACCAAAATGAAGTACATTTTCGCTCCTAACTTCCAAACCAAACACTCCTTTACACTAAGATTTCACAGGGTAAATGAGAAAAATAGTAGCTTCCTTATGATACCAAAATGTGACCACTTCTGTAAAATCTGGGGTATGGGGACGAGGTATTAGCAATCGGGCCATGGACCTTTAAGAACTCCTGATACAAGTTGAAACAATTGTGAATATAAATTGCTTTTCTGCATGTTGCAATTACTTTTGGCCAGGGTGTGTATACGGGTATGTTCAGAGTGTGTAAGATTCTTCCAATCTTTGGTTTTAAGAAAGTATATGACAAATATTGATGGGGGCGGGGCGGGGTGGTGTAATACTCGACCCAAAATTGTGGTTACAGGTGTGAGTCCGCCGGGTAATAAAAAATAGACCCATGCTTTTTATAGGACCAAAGTGACAAAAATATGACCCATTTATAGAGTTGGTTCCGAAATTCGCCCTCATTTCTAGTTGGCTGTGAAATTTCGCACCATCTTCATAGATGGCAAAAATCGGCCCATTTTCTACTAACTTTTCCGATAATCGGAAAATCAACCATTGTGATTTTACCGAAAATCAGAAAAAATTGACCATTTTCATAGTAAATTGCGACCAAATTCACGGAACAATGGACCCATTTATATAGTAGCAATGACCAAAAATGACCCATCAATATAGTAGCATGGAGGGAAAATGACCCATTGTTATAAGGGTAAAAATGTGCCCATATCGGCAGGCGCCATATGTACCTACCTTTACCACTGAATAACCCCCGGATACTGAATGGCCGGGGGGGTCTCAAGTTCGTTTAAAAGAGAGGAGAGAGAGAGAGAGAGGAGGTAGAGAGGAAGAGAAAGAGCGAGAGAGGAGAGAGAGGCGAGAGAGAAAGAGATGAGAGAGATCTGGTAAGTGTGCATGAGAGTGGTTGCTGTCTTTGCCCTGTCCTGTTTTGTGTTTTTTTCCTCTTGTAATTTTAATAGGCCTATTGATATGTTGGTGTATGGGAATCAATAAAAAACAAAGTTTGGTTTTGGGGTAGGGACGGATGCGTAATATATACGTGCCTCCGAGAGTCTGGCAGTAGGCCACAAATCTATGGTGATTTTTGCCGAATAAAGGGGCCCATTAGACGCGATACTATGCAGAGATTTAGCGTATGACTTAATTGTCATTTTTCATCAAGTTTGACTTTTTCGCAAATTTTGAAAATTGGTTTCAATAGAGGAGAGTTAACTAACTAACTCCATAACAAATTGTATAAGATTTTGGAAAAAAAGTACCATGAAAAAAAATAAAAAAAAGCGTAATACCTGAAAGTACTAAAAGAATGCATTACTACATCAAATCATCACACATGGCTTTGGAGTGTTTCAAGGAGTTACCTACTAACGCGCTCACATCATCTACGTACACGCCATCCATCATCAATCAACCTATCAAGTGGCGTCCCTCAGGCTCAAATCCTGGGACCCCTACTTTCATCATGTACAGAATCACTCACCCAACTCTCTAACACACTAAAACTATCTTATTTGCAGATGGACACAAACATTTTTCCTCAACCTAATATTAGGCACTTTTTAACACAATGAATCATGAACTCGCAAAAATCACTGACTTGTTTCGGGCTAACAAACTTTCTCTCAAGTTTTAAAACTAACTACATGCTTTTCTCTAGACACAACACTAATCACAATCAAACATTAACACTAATAACCATACAATCTCCCATGTACACACAACCCAATTTCTTGGCATCACATCGACGACAAACTAACATGGAACGAACACAGATCAATTCTGTCACAACCAGGCGTCTCACGCAATTGGTTACAATCTACAGATCTAAAAACACCACCCTTCCAGACTACCCCTTAAAATCACTTTACAACAACACACTAGTTCCTTCCATACCCTTAGTACTGTCATCATCTGGGCCTCCAACTATCATTCAGAATCACAAACTAAACATCCACACAAGAAATGGCCATTCCAACTATCACAAACTCACCTCCCAAACTCACACTTTACCATTTATTTTCACTCACTGAAAACACTTAAATTAGATCACCTCAACCAACTTCAACATCGCTCTTTCATTTTTGACTATCACAAACAATCATTTACCTCCGAAATTTTACATTACTTTACCACAAACAACAAATCCACAGCTATAACACCAGACAACCGACAAACATCATCTTCCCCTCCAAAATCTTCCTTGAAAGCACTTATGCAGTATCACGGCGCAAAACTTTGGAATGATCTTCCGAATCCGATCACAACCAATTACAAAACAAAAATGACTTGTAAAGCTCACTGAAAAAACATTTCATCAACCAGTAGCATTTCTTTTTAAATTTCTCCCCAAGTCCTTATTTCTCCTCCTTACTTATTCTTCATCTCATTCTATCTCTACTCCTTACTTTTTCTATCACTTTTACCTCATCTACCTCTGCTCCTCATTATTCCAATTGCATTACATACCTCAACAAGACAATGTTTGACATTCTTTCCTTTATGTCCAAATTCCGTTTTGTAAGTGTTTTTGTTTAGCTTAGATAAAAGTTTGTTTGTTTTTCGTTTGTTATGTATACTTATCTATGTAATATTCTATCCATCTCTATTGTCACATTATTGTATTTTTAGTTTATTTACTTGTATGTAAAATATGTAATAAAATATGTATTAAAATATGTCTTACAGGGGCCCGCCAGAACCATAAGCCCTATCGGGTTGTCCATTCTGGTCTAGCTATCATATCCCCCCTCTGTTTCATTTAGTACAGTTTTTATGGTTTCATTTGTATTATTATATAATATACTGTAATTTTTTTTTTTTTTTTTTTTTTTTTTTTTTTTAATAAATTGAATATTGAATTGAATCTTGAAAGGATCTTGTCTTGAAAATTTTGGTCCATATCGTCCCCTTTTTCGAGCCATAGGGGGAAACTTGCCCCCTGCCCCCCCTATCTTACGCCCCCTCGTAGGAATGCGTTTGTGCGGTCTGTCTTTTTTGTGATTCCCGTGGTGATTCCAGACACCTCTACCAGAAACACGCGATATTGCAAACCATTTTTTGTATTTACGAATCAACTCGTTGAGGGGAAACAATAAAATAGCGACGTGATATTTACATCATGTCATAAATGAAGTCCTGGCTTTTAACCATGCGTTTGACAGCATCCGATTTTGTGTTGCAATCCAGAGATATGACGAATGTTCAAGAGAGGGTGAAATACCAATTGTGCACTTTTCACAGAATGGAAAACTTACAAATCGAATCATGCATATCTAGTTCATAGCTATGCTGTTGATAAAGACACTTATTGATTCGAAAGAATTCAATCCATCACCAGTTTGTATACTTGATCTTTTTCTTGGTTGCTTCAAATCAATGTTTTCTCTTTCTGTGTAAACCATTTCTTTAACAATATTCATTTTTTTTGTGGTTGCTCGTAATCCACAATTCTTGTTAATGGGCTTTTGTGGTGAAGGTGGTGTCAGGATTTGTTCAGCTATGTGCTGATCCGGGCCGCGTGTATCCATGATACGGACGCTCCTATCATGGCTTCATGAATAGCCAGTAAAAAATAAACGCCCTTTGAATCGTCCCGCCCGCTCCGATTTTGGACGCTGCAGCTATTTTTTTTTATTTGTTACTTTGTTTTTTTTGAAAAGCAACAACAATACCAAAAGACGCTAAAAAAGGGGAAAAAGGAAGTCACAAAATATCGGAAGCACTGTTAAACTCTCATACCTACTTCCTCGCCAACTTTTTTCAAAGGTCGGACTATCAACTGTTTATTTTTTTACTTGGCCTAAGAAGACATAAAAATAGCACACTCAGCTGAAACCTTATGACACCTACAAACAATATAATAAATTGGCAACATCTTGCTAAATATACATGTTTTTAAGTCTCTTAAAAACTGTTTCTTGACGTAATTTGAAAATCAAAGCATGCTTAAATAAATAATAAAATTGAAATTGCACATGATATTTAAATGATAATGAACTCTTCCCGATGTACCATTTGCAGGATCTATGTGACAAATCTGAACCATAGCCCTTATATCAACCCTGAATATCAACCTATCCACATTATGCCAGATCTACCCCGTTTCTCACGTTCCAAAATATACACGTGGCAGTGTTTAAAGAGGCCCTGGCACATTTGAAAAATAGTGCGCCTTCCAGATTTTCAAAATCGATATTTTTGCATGGTTGTAAGGGTTTTATATAGAAAAGCCCTCACCCGAAAGATTAAGACCAAATCAGCTTCCTTTATGCGGTAAACAGAACCCGAATTATAATTTAACGCGCCGGCGACGTTAAATGTGCAAGAGAGATTTCACATATCGGTGTCCCTTAAAAAATCGAAAGTACTGATGTTTGACCTGATTTAAAGCTTCATCAAAATATCCCCATCTGAAAGGAGTAAGCCGAGAAATGTTTCTTTGGTACAAAATTGTGAAATTTTCAATTCGTATAGGAGCAAATACGAAATTCAACCTATGTTTTACATTAAAATACAAGCAAATCCAAATCGCCTTTTTCTCTCTTTTAAGACATTTCGTTAGACGAAAATACCAATGTAAGAAATCTAATGAGTATCTAATCATATGAAATGACTATTATGACACAATATTGGGTGCCTCAAAATCTCTCGTTGCCACTTTAAATTCAGCGGACGAAAATGGCGTTTAACACAAGAACACGCACGCGTATGCATGTTTTTCCCACGCTCTGCCACACGTGTGATCGTATATTTGTTGATTAAAAGTTATGAAAAAGTTGGCCTACAATTACCGGATGTCTTTATCCTCTATCAATGTCCCTATCGTTTTGGGGAGTTATTTTTAGTGATAAAATATATCTCTGTTCTTCCAATGCCTAGACTATCATTTGAGAGCCAAATTGAAGAAATTTCAATTTTTGGGCAAATGTGCCAGTGCCGCCTTTAAGAGCCCATGTTCACTGATGCCTATAACTCTTTGGTACGTACATAACCCCCGGGTTCGAGCTGCCAAAGCGCTATGGTTAGGGGTACTAGATAATGAATAGTATGGTTCGTGGGTTACGCTCGAGACCACGGATTTCTATATGTGCATTAAAATATAGAATCGTTTTATGCGTATGATTTTTTTTTATGAGAAAACGGGTTGTTTCACATTATGACAGAAAAATGAGCAAATCATGATCCTTATTAATTACTAACACCATAGAATATATACACTATTTATTGCCGTGTTGACACACGGTGAACCAGAGTTCTTTTCTGGTCGATTTTTATCGTGCATGTCAGTTCGATGAGCCTACCGTTATAACTGTATAAGTATTTTGGGGGTATTGAAATTTTATTAATCCACCAGTTGAAGGCAATTCGATGATGTGCTCAACAGTAATTTTTTTGGCGAGGAATTTTGGGAAGTATCTGCCTATAGCATTTCGCTACAACAATTAAAGATAAAATTTTTTTTTTAAGTTTTTTAAAAAATGAAAAACGTTGATTTTGATGTCTATTATAAGTACAAGTTTGTGTCTGCTTATTGCATTTGACATACACACTCAAGGCCAAATCGAGTAACAAGGGCTTTTTTTTCGTCGCGTTAATATTAACATAAAAATCAATCGATAACATAACAACATGCATGCATGCCTAGATGCAAGTAGGCCTATGTGACATTTGCACACAATGGCCAAAAGTATTGCAACATTCAGAAAACAAATTCATAATAACCAATTGGCATTTTCAAATTATAACCATGGATTCTTGACCACTCAATACGTATTAAATTCCAAAGTTGTGTTTTTTATAACAGGATGTTATTCTCAAAATCCAAGAGAGTGAAAAAAAGTTTGATTGATTGCTACGTTCCCTAAATATGGCGGATAAAAAGAACAGCAAACGATAACTTGCGATTGACCACTCCAGAAAACAGGACAAAGACCAAAAGATATGCTTCAAAACAGCCCCACTTCATGGATTGTACGGGTTCATTAGGGTTTACTTAAATTTTTTGGGAATGAGAAAAATATGGTGGGTTGTGTGACAGAAACGAGATAAAGTCAATGGAAGACAGTGGTCTTCCAAATATTCGAGAAATCCGAGACACCTGAAAGCAATTCAATGATAACTCACGTGTTGGTTTACGTAAATCGCGTAAATACGCGTTCAATTACAATGATCAAACAGCCACCAATTTCAACGGTGCCATTTAAAACGGGTTTTTCAGCCTTGGTTCAGGTTATCACGTGTCCTCTTTCTTGCCATTTAATTTCCCGAGTCCAACGGTGTGAAGGGTTGCGTTGATCTTCAACTTTATTGACATCATCTCAATTTCCGGCCATACAACCCACCAATTTCACCCAAAAACTTTAGAGTAGACCATGACAAATTCGTAAAGTTCATTGAGCGACACTATTTGGCAACCATTTTTGACGTTCCTCTCCCTGTATTCCTTCTGGAGTACAAATCGGCCAAGTGTCATTAGCCAGTTTCTTTAGCCGTCAATCAGGATAATGAAAAATCAATTAAACGTTTGTCGCACGAATTGATTGGGAAACCTCATCTGTTTGAAAACCCCACTTTAAAAATAATTACGTAATGTGTAGTGAAAGGGGGATGCGTCGATTAAGTATATCAAGATTATTTGATTTAAAATGGCTTCACCCAAAAAAACCCATCGTAAAGTTTCTCGCCAATATTTCAATCCGTTTTGATGTGAGCGCTAGAAACGGTTGATTGTTGTGAGCCCCATAGAGACTGTGGTTGAAAATTAAATTGGTCGACCAAAATGATAGTACATTTCTTGTCATAAATTCCAAACCAAACATCCTTAGCCCTAAGATTCACAGGGTTAAATGAGAAAAATAGTAGCTTCCTTCTGATACAAAATGTTGACCACTTCCTGTTAACTCTGGGTTCCTGGGGACGAGGCTATAGCAATCGGGCCTGACCTTCAAGAACTTCTGATACAATTTTAAATCAATTTTGAAATAAATTGCTTGTCGCCATGTTGCAATACTTTGGGCCAGTGTGTTGTAAGGGGTATGTCAGAGGGTTGTAAGATTCTGCCAATCTGGTTTTACGAAAGTATATGACAAAATATTTGATGGGGGCCGGCGGGGGGGGGGGGGGGGGGTACTCACCCAAAATGGGTACCAGGTGTGCGTCCGCTAGGAATTAAAATATTCGACCATGTTACTTGACCAAATGGTACATAAAAAATATGATCCCATTATATAGTTGGTTCCGAAATTTAGACCCATTTCTAGTTTGCTTTGCAATTCGCACCAGCTTAATAGATGCAAAAAATCGGCCCATTTTATACAACTTTTCCGATAATCGGAAAAAATAAAACCTTGTGATTTTACCGAAAATCAGAAAAAATTGACCATTTTATATAGTAAATGCGGACCAAAAATTCAACACGGGAACAGGACCCATTAATAGTAGCTAATGACCTAAAAAATTACCCACAATATAGTAGCATGGAGGGAAAAAACGACCCTGTAAAGGGGTTAGGTGAAAATGTGGACCCATATCGGTCGGCGCATGGTACTACCCTTTACCACTGAAACCCCCGGATACTGATATGGACGCAGGGGGTCTCAAGTTTCGTTTAAAGAGAGGAGAGAGAGAGAGAGAGGAGTGAGAGAGGAAGAAAAGAGAAAGAGCGAGAGATGAGAGAGAGAGAGGGGAGAGGAGAAAGAGAGAGAGAATCTTCTGTGTTAAGGGTGCATGAGAGAGGTTGCTGTCTTTGCCCTGTCCTGTTTTGTGTTTTTTCCTCTTTGTAATTTTTAATAGGCCTATTGATATGTTGTTGTATGGGAATCAATAAAAAACAAGTTTGGTTTGGGTAGGGACGGATGCGTAATATATACGTGCCTCCGAGAGTCTGGCAGTAGGACACAAATCTATGGTGATTTTTGCCGAAAAAGGGGCCCATTAGCTATACTATGCAGAGATTTAGCGTATGACTAATTTGTCATTTTTTCATCAAATTTTGACCTTTTTCGCAAATTTTGAAAATTTTGGTTTCACATAGAGGAGATTGAACTAATATTTAAACAAATTGTATAAGATTTGGAAAAAAATTACCATACCAAAATTGAAAAAAAGTCATACCTGAAGACTAAAAATAATGCATTACTACATCAAATCATCACACATAGTCTATGTAATGTTATTAATATTGATACTTTTCACTCTTATTATTGAAAATCTTAGAGAAGTTGCCAAAGTTACACCAGAACACAAAAATATTGAGAAAATCGGTTAAAAATCAGGGTAAAAACAACTTGAAAAATAAGATTTTTGAAAATCAATAAAAAATTAGGGTAGGTATACTTTTGTACAGGGCTTGATCACTGATCTCTATACACTGGATAGGCTATCGCCGCTCGAACGTGAGGAAACCGGAAATTGCACGGCGACCCTTTTGCTCTACCCAAGAACCCGATCGTGCACGTACAACTGAATAGGGAAACTATGGAAAAGGGACAGAATTAGGCGATTAATTGCGCGTATGTCAAGGTTTGTCAATTATTGGTTTGATTTTCGAATATATGTTCGAACAAAATTTGATTCAAAATGTTTTAAAAAGTCTTTAAAATGCCATATTTCAGGTTTTCAGCTCACAGACAATAAATTCATGGAGTACACTGTTAGCACGGTTGGGTAACATTTTACCCAACTTTTACCCAACCGCTGGGTGCACTATGAACAACCCATTTTCTGGGTAAATGTGTTACCCAACCATGGTTGGGTAAAAGTTACCCAACATAAGGGTAAAAAACAACCATTTTGTTGGGCAAAATAATTTTACCCAATGTTACTGGGTAAGTATTTTACCACATAATTGGGTAAATTTTATCCACTTGTTGGGCAGTGTATTGCTTTTACCCAATTATATTGGGTAATATTCAAGGGGATTGGGTATTTATTTTGACACATAATTGGGTAAATTATAGCCACTTGTTGGGCAGTGTATTGCTTTTACCCAATTTATATTGGGTAATACTCAAGAGTATTGTAATATTGACGCTTTTGAAGGTAAGATCACGCTTTTATAATCATATAGATAAAATTAAATGTGGATCTTGGTACTAAGATAAGTTATTTGTTTTGTGTGCTTGTATTTTGCGACAGTAAAGGCTGTTAGTAAATGATAACATTGGATGATTTGTGTCTAATATTAAGTGGTCTTGCTATGAGTTTTAAAATATTGGGCTCGACTTTGTCTTGTCATGTCAATGGACGACAATCAGATCAAGGAGCTAGTGCTGGCATGCATGCATAATGCATTCATATGCATGACTATCGCAAGCCATAAAGCCATAACGTAGTGCTTGCAACGCGTTGCGGAAAGTAGCAACGCGTTGCGACATTTCGTTCTGCAAGGGGGGGCGTGCGTGTCGGCCATATCAAAATCAAAAGATAAAAATAAAAAAAGTAAAAAATTTCAAAAAATAGAACCCACAACGCGTTGCTAGATACTTTGCACGCGTTCAACCTTCACAACGCCCAATTGCAAGATTCGCACGCGTTGCTAAGTTAAAACAGCCATAGGGACTCACGTATTGCCGCAACGCGTTTGTGAGAAGTCACAACGCGTTGCGACATTTCAGCACACGTTGCGACATTTCGACAAGGCGTTGCGACATTTCGACGACAATTTCTGTGACGTATTTTCAAAATATAAATTCTCACAACGCGTTGCGCGACCTCACAACGCGTTTGCAACGCTTCACAACGCGTTGCGTCAATACGTTTGACCCTTTATATTGCCTTCACCACGCGTTTGAAGTTTGCAAACGCCGTTGTGAAGCTCGCAACGCGCGTGTGTGATGGCTTGCAACGCGTTTGTATGGAAAGCCATAAGGTCATAACTTATTGGCAAGACACAAAGGGCCCATAACGTCTTGCTGCAAACGCTTTGCGATAAATGTCTCAACGCTTTTGGCTGATCAATTTCTTCAACTCGTTTTTTCGACATTTCACTCAACTCTTTTTTCTTTTTTTCTTCCCATCACAATTTCATAATAATTACTTTTTCCTCTCTTCCCCACTCTCCATCCCTCACCCCTCTTTTCCCCCTTACCCCCCCTGCATTTTCCCCCCTTCTCCCCTTTCTCTTTGTCATTTGTGGTGGGCCCTCCTTTTCACTCCGTGATCCTTATTGCCTTCACAACGCGTTGTGAAGTTTAGCACGTGGTGTGAAGCTCCAAGTGTTGTGAAGAACCCACAACGCGTTGCTAGATTACTTTGCAAAACGCGTTGGCAAACCTTCCAAACGTGTTGCTACTCTGTCACACAAACGGTCTTTCCATCTTCCCAACTCTTTTCCACTTTTACCCTCTTCATAATTTTCATACTTATTTCCTCAACTCTTTTTTATCCCTTCCCCCCTCTATTTCTTGATTTTCCATTTCTTCCCCTCTTTTTCGACATTTCAGCAACGCGTTGCGGGTGTCGGCCAATCAAATCATGAATTTCCTGTGACGTATTTCAAAAATAATAATCTCACAACAGCGTTTTGCAGCAATAACGTTATTACCCTTATGCCATCACAACGCTTGTGAAGCTCGCAACGCGTCGTGACGGCTTGCAACGCGTTGTGAAAGCATAAGGGTCTAAGTATTGCCGCAACGCGTCGTGGATCTATCTTCTTTACATACGTCAAAGAATTCTTGAATTTGATTGGCACGGCCCCGCAACTCATTGACGACATGTCGCAACGCGTTGCTACTTTCCTTACAACCGATGTGGCAATACGTTATGACCCTTAATGGCTTGTTAATAACCTTAGCAACTGACGTTGTGAAGCTTGCAACGCGTTTGTGAAGGCCGCAACGCTTTGTGAAGGATTCGCAACGCGTTGTAAAGGTTCGCAACGCCGTTGTGAAAAGGTTCGCAACGCGTTTGCAAAGTATCTAGGCAAACCTTGTCCGGGCTATTTTTTTACGTCCACAGAAATTCATGATATATTGATTGCCGACACAGCAAAACGCGTTTGGCTGAAATGATGTTCGACAAACGCGTTGGCAGAAAGGTTCGCACCGCGTTTGCTCTTTCTCGCAACCGTCTTTTCACAGTCCACTTGTGTTCCTTTCTTTCTTTCCATACCCTATTCCAAAGAAGTCCAAACCCTCGTTTTTTTTCTCGGATTTTTTTACCCTACTTCCCATCCATTCTTCCTTTTATTGGCCGACGCCGCAACGCGTTTGCGAAATGTCGCAAAGCGTTTGCTACTTTCTCACAACGCGTTGCGCCAATACGTTTATGACCCTATGGCTTGGGACCTTTCGCAACGCGTTGTCAAATCTCACACGCCACCCCGGCTTGTGAATCTCGCACGCGTTGTAAGGCTTGCAACGCGTTGGAGTTTCACAAACGCGTTGCTAGCTACTTTGCACCGCGTTTGTGTGTCTATTTTTTTGAATACCTCACAGAATATCAATTTCGATGGCCGACCAAAAAACCGGCAACGCGTTGCTGAAATGTCGCAACGCCGTTGCCGAAATGTCCGCAACGCGTTGCTACTTTCTCGACACGCGTTGCAGCAATACGTATGGCCTTTAGGCTTGCCATCAAACGAGCTTCACAACGCGCTTGGCAAGCTTCACAACGCGTTGCTAAGGTCCACAAGCCATAAGGGTTCATAACGTATTGCCGCAACGCGTTGCGACCATTCGCGGCAACGCGTTTGCGACATTTCGGCAAAACGTTGCGACATTTCAGCAACCGGTTGCGGTGTCGGCCAAATCAAAATCAATGATTTCCTGTGACGTATTCAAAAATATAAATCTCACAACGCGTTGCACCTTCACACGCGTTGCAAACCTTCCAACGCTTGCGGCAGTACGTTATGATCCTTATTGCCTTCACAACGCTTGGAGTTTTCAAAACGTTTGTGAAGCTCTCAACGCGGTGTGAAGGCTTGGAACGCGTTGTGTGAGGCCATAAGGGTCATAACGTTTGCCGCAACGCGTTTTGTGGATCTATTTTTTTTGAAATACGTCCAGAAATGCAATGAGTTTGATTGGCTGACGCCGCAACGCGTTGCCAAAATGTCGCAACCGCGTTCTACTTTCTCACACGCGTTGCGGCAATACTTTTTATGATCCTTATGGCTTGTGAACCTTCGCACGCGTTGTGAAGGTCGCAACGCGTTGTGAAGGCCTTGCACAACGCGTTGTGAGTTTCCACAACGCGTTTGCTAGATACTTTGCAACGCGTTGTTCGTCTAATTTTGAAATACGTCACAGAAATTCGTAATTCTAATTGGCCGACGGCGCAACGCGTTGCTACTTCTCGCAACGCGTTTGCCGAAATGTCGCAACGCGTTGCGGCAATACGTTATGGCCTTATGGCTTACGATACCTGACAGGTCAATACAATGAATAGGCACTCTTTTAGTGCACGAGTGTGCCTTGAACACTGAAACGGCTTGAAAAGCTTCCGCTTACTACAGCCTTTACGTCGCAAATCCCAGCACCCAAAACAACTAACTTATCTTAGTACCACGATCCACATTAATTTTATCTATCTGATTTAAAGTGTGATCTTACCTGCAAAAGCGCGAGCGTCCATTAAAAAATCTTTCCCATTCCCCACTGCCGCAACTCCTGCTACGGGATTCCGTCCGCCATGATCAAGGATGAATGCCCCAACTTCACAGACGATGTTTAAAATTGGTGGGCCAATACGTCACGTGATATTTTTTTTGTACCCAACTTATTTGTAAAATACATGCAACGCGGAAAATGACATATACCCGGGAATGACACCAGTACGAGTTACTCAACAAGTGGTAATTTAATCCGTGCAAAAAATGATATTTTTGTTCCCAACTTTTAGTAAAATACATGAAGCTGCGGGAAAACTTAAGTAACTGGGGAAAGTACCGTGGTATGGTAATGAGTTGGGGGAAAATTAATATAATTTTATAAAAAAATTCTCTCTGGAAAATTCTGGTAGGGGCCCAAAAAGGGCGGAAGAATTCAAAAATTGAGATTATTGCTATCGAGAGCGGCGTGTTTTAATGTCGGCCTTTTTTCTCTACTATCGGCCGTTTTAAAATTTATTTTTCCTTTCTTTCTCCCGTCTGACAAAAAGCTACCTAGTTCTAGTCAGAACGACATGGGGCTCTCGTTTTGGGCTTGATTTTCATTAACTTTCAAGTGACGGAGCAATTTTGGGTAACTTTTGTATTTTTTGTCAAGTTTTTGGACATCATTTGATGCGGCGCTTGTCTGTCTTTCTTACTGAATGCTATTGGTTTATGTGTGCACCTATTAACCGTTTCTAGTGGGGTTCTTCGGTCGGGCGAAAATGAAAAGGTGATCGTGTTACCATATCTACCAGCATGCAAGGCTTACCAGGGACTGAGGTCAAATGCAAGTGCGAGTTTCATTTGACTTGAGTAGATTTAGGGTAGACGTTTCATATAGAAGTCCCATGGATGCAAATGAATGTATGCATTGTTCCGTCATGCGCTGTATGACGTTGTGCAGTAGCGCTTGCCGGAATGAATGGCAATACTATTTTCATCAGTGGGACTTCTATATGAACGTCTACCAGATTTAGTGTAAATAACCCTGGATGAAGGTCTCCCTATTATAAAGATATGATCCAAAGAGTTGTTTTTTATACTTGAGTCAAACTTAAGTTATGTTAATAACTCGGGGTATGTTGCAACCAAGTCTCAAGGATATTCAGCAAAAATACGAAGAGAGAGACCCCAATTTGCCTACTTTAGAACTGCAAAGATATCAAATCCGTACCTTATAGCATTTGGTATCGTGGTATCGTCCCTTTGTTGAAGGCAAGCTTTTTCCATTATGGCATTTAGTTATACTGACTATGCAATATGTTTACGGTATAGGATGATGAAAGTTGGGTTTTTGTTGGTTTCGACGGCAAAGTGTAGTTTTTAGTTGATGTATATTGGTTATATTTTGGAGGTGGTTTGAGAAATATTTGTTACGCTGAAGAACCGATCTGGTTGTCATTATTAAAGGAGAACCCTGTATCAAGAATACTTACCAACAATATACGCTATAAATACAATTATTGAACACCTAGGAGTGGTTTTCATGGGAAAACGGATCATACTAACCATAAAATCGAATTAAAAGCATTGTCTGAGACCATGCGCTATTTAAATTCCGCGCTACTACTGTATTGGATATGTATTTGTGTTATGCGATACGGAGGCACAGAAGCGTCATACGTCTTCAACATGATGCGTTCTATGTGTATTTCCTAAGGCATGTATGACCTAACCGTGCCGGTCGTATCGATAACACGTTTTATACACTAGCGCGATTTTTAAATAGCACCTGGTCAGACTAGATGGTTTAATTCATTGTTATGGTTATATAATTCCGTTTTTCTATGACACCCTCGATATGTGTTCAATAATTAGTTTATAGTGTATATTGTTTGACATTATTCGTTGTACGGTTCTCCTTTAAGTTGCTTGTTGGCTGTTTTTCCGACATGAACTGACATTGCTGCGACAATGATACCATGCCCAGCCGTGGTGTTCCTCTAAACGATGTCACACTTGACCTTTTAATGCACCTTGGAACTGGTTGAAAGCCAGTCTGGAATTTATAAATGGTCCTGAAAGTTTAAGACCTTAATATATTACATTTTCTAGATATAAAATATTCGATATAAATATGATAAGCAAAAGAGGGTATTCACTTGCGACAGGAGTGGACATCTTCGGAATATTTTTTTTTTAATAACAACCTTAACTGCGATATATATTCTATTGCGAGTTGAGACGACAAACACACTTGCCATACTTTTGACGGGTTTTTAGATATTACTTTGTGTCGACGGTGCTCCACTAACTGATTGCCTAACTTCGACTTTGTACCTTTTAATAATCCCGCTTCGTGAAAAGCGGAAATGTTGAAATAAGTGGCGGTAGCATATCAATACTAACCGGAAATCTTGGAACACATCTGCCAGAAATTCCTTTCCATTTTGACTAGGTAAATATCCTAAATCGTTCAACAGAGTCAGGGAAATTTGTCAGTAGTAACCCTCTATTTTTGATCGAGGATATTCCCTCCAAGTGGCCTGAAACATACGAAAATTAGTACCGGTAGAGACATTTTTTTTTAAATAAAACCCGTACAACCCGACCTTTTCTCTGCTACCAGTATGCCATGACCTCTCTGTATCCTTATTATGTGTTTAACCAAGCGTCAATGTATTGCTGTAAAAGCGGACTCTATACTATTGTTATCGAGCTTGCTGGAATACAGAGCATTGTAAGGCAGTGCCGTGGGAACCTGGAAGTTGTGAATGTAAACTGTTTTAGTGTACATTTGCCGATTACCTTCCCACGTATAGTCAAAAGAATCAATGACCCAAGTCCTCATATTGAGTATACATAGAGTGGCCGCTATTGATCTTGTATGGCTTTGAAGACCCCATTTTGTCATATTATAATAAAACACTTTGCAACAAAAGCTATGGACATACTAGTTAAGACCACTTGGCCCAGGACTTTACTGGTATGCGAGAATGACCTAGGTGACCCATGTGCCCGTTTTACCTCTAGTGGCCCTATGTGAACCTTTGACCCCATATGGTCAAAATCTATATTATACAAAATCAACTTTGTGGGCTTGTGGGTTGTCCGGCTATGCGTTCGCCGTACTTTAACATACGGATATGTGAATTTTGGTGTGTGGTGGTAGAGCTCCAACGTACATTTGTGATCACGATTTGGAGGGGTCATTTTGGGGTCAAAGGTCATTCAGGGGTCATGGAAAATTTGACATCAAAACGTATAGGGGCCCCTTACCATTAATAAAATAAGTAACACGTGGTAAAGACTATTATCTTTTTGCTAACAAAATGAATTAAAGACACAAAGATTATTAAGTCTACAAAGTCTGTATTTTCAACATGGTTTCTGAACTAGTGTGCTGTGACGTGTAAACGTTTTAAATGTTTACACGAACGGAAGGTTCCAACTACACGTTTGAAAAATCACTACACGTTTACACTTACACGTCGCAAAACCCTACTAACTTTTTTTCAGTAGTATTTTAAAATTGTGAAGTCAAATTTTCATTCACCAAATTTACCCCGCCGTCAGTGAAAAGTAAAGTTAACAGTTTCAATGATTCCCCTAGAAATGGTTCCGACTTTTACGGAAACTGGGGAAATCAACCCCCGTTTACCAAGTCTGTACGTGAGTGGAGCGACTTCGGCATATGCCATATACACCGCATAACACGGCCCCAATTAACGCGGTTCTTCAATTACAAAGGGATCTATATTACCCGGATCTAACAAAAAAAAAGGTAAAAATGGCAGCTCCCACATTGAATCGTCGTTGGTCTTTGGGATATTCAATCAACTAACTGCTGTATTTTGGATTAAACATAACATAGGTACGTACCAACAACATTTTATGGTCAAGATGACTTTATTAATGTATCGTGAATGAAAGCCGGGTAACCGAATTACGAACGATTTTGGGCAAAAATTGCATTTCCGTGGAACGGGGAGCGTCCAAATTCGGCATTCCGTTAACCTTGTTGTGACCGTTTAACGAAACGACCATCAGACCGTGAGTGTAAACGGATAGGAAATTAACGGTAACTACATCCAACTCTATTTCTGACATCGTTTTTCTCCTCCTCCCGACTTTCGGATGGACAGCACAGCCATCTTTTTCATATTTAACCATTTAACTGCTAATGGCTATGCTGTGCTTAAAGTGTTAACAAATTAACTCCAGTGGTGCAAAGGGATAGGCCTACAAGAATAATGAACTGTTGTGATTTGCTGTTTGCCTTTTTGAATATTTGCTCCTCATTGCTATTAATGCAAAAGTGTTCAGTTTAATTATTTTAGTGCCTGGTTTGTGGAACCTTTGTTCCCACTGACATTCCAGTTCCCTAAACGGGGGGGGCTGTCAGACGGCGAGGCCCTGTCAATTTTTTTCTTCTCCGGGAAAGCTTTATTTTAAAGAGCTCTATCTCATGATGCGTTCATAGTTTGTAGATGGCTCCGTTTTCAAGTTATAGCCTTTAAAGAGTTGACTTTAACTTAGACATTTTCATTTCAATATTTTTTTAAAATCTCCATATCGACTTAGTTCCTACTGACATTCCTTTAATGGGGGCTGTCAGAACGGCGTAGCCCTGTCATTTTTTTTGGAAAGCTTTATTTTAAGAGCTCTATCTCATTGTGCATTTCATAACATTTGTGGCTCCGTTTTCAAGTTACGAACCTTTTCAAGTTGGCTTCTACTTCAACCTTTCATGTCATTCTTTAAAAAAAATCCAAATGGACTAAGTTCCTGTGACAGTTTCCTTAAATGTGGAAATCTTTCAATTGATCTTTTAAGACCGTACCCTTGGCTGTATCCACTTGAGGACCTAGTTTTTTTTTTACATTACACTTATATGCTCACTAAATTTAAAAAAAAAAAAATCTCCAACTGCTTCTAATCAATCTCCCTGATTCCAAATCAAATCTCCCTTTTCCAAAAATCTCAATGTTTGGCCGCTCTGCAAAGGTCATTCCAGGGGTCGTTATCGGATAACTTGGCTGTTCTTTGATATAGAGATAAGAGTTTTGGTATGGTGGTAGTTTTTTGTGCCGTACGAGTTTTGTGGTCACGTTTTCGAGGTTTCGAGGGTCCTTTTGGGGTCAAAGGTCATTCCGGGGTCGTTTTTCTTCGGGTAGCTTGGCCGTGCTTTTACGTATGAATATGAATTTTGGTTGGTGGTAGAGTTTTTCTCCGTACCACTTTTGTGGCATGTTTTCCTCTGGAATTCAACAATCTCCATAGAACCCTTCTTTTTCCGGAGATATTTGAGATTTAGTTTCATTTGCC
>JAMKCH010014925.1:0-24752 GCA_023653785.1 Ophioderma brevispina | reverse complement strand
GGTGCGTGACAGTGTAAAATTTCACAAAAATATGGGGACTTTTGGGTGAAAATAAAAATGGGGTGTGTGTGTGACAACGGATACTGAAAAGGGGGGTCTAAACAGATGGCATACGCGTCGCTCCAAATGGGAGTGGCGGGGGGGGGCTAATGGGATATAATATTGAAGGAAGGTAGGGGAGAACAGTCTCCACGTTGTTTTGGGTTTTAGTGTGACCAAAAGGTCCAAAGAGTTCATATAGAGGTCAATTTACGTAGAACTAATGATTCTGGGAACAGACAAGTCTGTGGGTCAAAGGTCACACACCTAGGTCGAGGTCACACAAGGTGGAGATGCACTAGTTGGTATACCTATTTTCGGGTTAAAATTACCCTTAGAATGGCCTGACACCCGGGAGGGGGAGGGGGAGAAATTTCCTACTGAGGCGACGACTTGTACCAGGCGCAGCGGGCTGCCAAGCCCTTAATCCTGCTACACAAGCTAAGGAAAGGATGGTTAGGAACGGATTAAGACAAGGCGGTTCTCGAACCACAAGTGTCGCCGCTTTCGCCGCTTAATTTGTAAGACAAAAAAGCAGCACACAGGTGAACTGTGCGAGTCCAGGGTGTCCAAAAAAAGTTGTGCAGCAGATAAACTCCAATTCTTAACTAGTTTTACTTCCCACGATTTCATTTGAAAAACCACCCTAGGGGTCAAAAAATTTTCATTGTTGGAGATATTAATCTTGCAAGTTGAAATCCACTCCCCCACGAGCATAAGTCAGAGAGTTTTAGGAGTAGCACCCCCGGTTTTGCATTTATAGTTTCTTTACTTCCTGCTCCTTCCTTGACACCACCCAGGGGGCACACATTCCATTGTGGAGATATCTAATGAGAAGTCATCAACAAGCGCATAACTAAGATGTTTAGGAGTAGCACCCCGGGTTTGCATTTTGATAGTATTCTATACCTCGCACTCTTTCATTGACACCACCCTAGGGGTCACAACATTTTTCCGTTGGGAGATATTATCTGAAATTGTCCCCAACATAATCATAACAATGAGATGGTTCGGAGTAGCACCCCCAGGTTGTGCCATTTATGGTTTGCATTTATTGTATTCTTTATTTCCTGCTCTTTCATTTGAACACCACCCCAGGGGTCACAACATTTTTCAATGTAGCGATATTAAGCAGAAAAGTCATGCCAAAAATCCCTTAAAATTCACTAAATTTAGTAAAAATATGAAAATTTATTCAATTTGCAACACTATTTTTGAAAAAAATCATGTGACCACATTTTAATTGAGTCGCTACGGGTCCCCGAAAGCGGAAAATGCAAAATTTGCGTATTTCCACTTTTCAGATGTAAAAGGTGCAACCCAAAAGACTGACCAGACTAGACAATCATTTCAATGAAAACATGGGCAACTGATCTAGCCTATCTTGTGTATACCTTTGAGTGGTACTCCCCCTTTTGATAAGTCTTCTTGTTTTGTAACATGTTTTTTACACCACCAAATACACACAGCCATATAAGCCAAATAAAACACATGCTAACCTAATTGATTGTAAGGTAAAACAAACTCCTGAATCAAATTCTTTTTGAAGGTATTTCACACTGACCATGACAACCTGAGCAAAATGTGGTTTAAATGGACCAAGCATTTAGCATTAAGTGCAATTTTAAAAAAAAAAAAAAAATTTTTTTTAATCAAGATGCCCTTTAAGTCGCCGACATGCATTTTGACCACAATTATGAATCACACAAAAGATGTTACCATTATAGTAGTCTCATGTAGCGAAGTGGAATTTGCAGATCCAATGTACCATTTAAGGCTACATGACAATACGCATATTTCTTAGATCAATGGCATAAAACAATGCCCCTTTAATTGATCCACTTGCACTTTGACCGCAATTGTGAGTAATACCAAAAGATGTACGGCATTTTAGAAGTATCATGTAGCGAAGGGAATTTTGCAGATCCAAGTACAATTTTCAGTGATACAGCATTATGCATATTTAATTAGATCAATTGATCAAAAAATGCCCCTTTAATCGGCAAACCATGCATTTGACCCAATTATGATTCACCCAAAAGATGCATGGAATACTATCTTTCATGCAGAGAAGGAATTGTGAACTATCGACTGTACGGTTCAGAGATACAGGAATTACGGCATATTTAAATTCGCTCATTGGGCATAACCTAAGCCGCATGTATCACACACGTTCAAATTGACAAACCCCAAAGATGCGCACCCTGATCGGCTTCAGGCAGTGACCAGGGAATTTTCTGTATCACAATGTACCGTTTCAAAATTCACCAATTTCAAAAACAAAAATATTTGCATATAATTAGCTCATTTGCATACTTAATTTGCCCGAAATACGGCCCGAAATCAAATCAGTTCGAGAACTTCACAGCCGCTTCCCATCCACCAAGTACATCATCATACGCCTTACGGAAACTCCAGAAACTTGTACACAAGACTTGCGGGACAAATTTTCGTTAATATGAAAATTAGATACTTTATTACCATATTACGCCCAAAACAATAGGTCGAGAACTCGTGGACCCGTTATTTCCACCAAATTACCTCATCATAGCCCTTACGGAATGCCAGATAAATCGTACACACAAGCCCGTGAACACGGACGGCAGGCCAGACAGACAGGCATGACAGACAGGGACAGACAGACAGGACAGACAGAAAATGATTACTAAGTCTCTGCCGGAACAAAGTTCAGGCGAGACAAAAAGGAGAAGAAACGGGGAAGTAGAGCATACACAGGATTATTGGGTCGGGACTTCGAAAGTGTTAACACTTTTGCGGAAACAAATCCGTGCACATATTTCCCGTTAAAGTCGATCTAACCCGCGGGTTACTTTTTGAACTCCGGATACCAACAATAACTTTTTTCCGAATTTTCCCCAAATCTGTAACCTTTAATCGAAAGATCAGGGGAATGGGACCGTCTTCGCCTTCCCCTTTTGTGGTATCGGGTGCGAATACACCAATGGCTTCCGCTTTCTCACTTTCTTTGACTTTAACAGTATGTTTAATGTAATGTTTTGACTATGGGAGAGATTCCCGCAATGCACCATTTTTCAATGAAAACATTTGTAAGGCAGGGCCATACGCAGGATTGTTTTTTGGGGGGGGGGTGCAGGGCTAGAAAAAGTAGGACTATTTTGTTAAAATTGATCTAAAAATGCTCCTTTTTCCTTTGGAAACATTCATCACCCAAAAGTGGAGTTTTAGTCAGAATTTCTATAAATTATGATCTTTTTATTAAAAAAAATCAGCAGAAAGTGGACCCCACCCCTGCGTAGGGCCTGCGGGTTTGGGATA
The DNA here is from genome assembly GCA_023653785.1 of Ophioderma brevispina. Taxonomy (NCBI): domain Eukaryota; kingdom Metazoa; phylum Echinodermata; class Ophiuroidea; order Amphilepidida; family Ophiodermatidae; genus Ophioderma; species Ophioderma brevispina. The sequence continues at coordinate 21,416 of JAMKCH010014925.1, read as the reverse complement.
CAGGAGGGACAGGGATTTACGCTTTGGGTAGAGCTCCCCCACCCCCCCCCCCCCCCCCCCCCCCCCCCCCCCCCCCCCCGTCACAAAACAGAGTGGGACGTTATCTGATAAAGGTATAATATTCATTTTTAAACAAGCAAGCCTATCGCATGCAATGTTGGGAATAATTTCGTTATTTTGGATTATTGAGTTCCAAGTTTTGTTATTTAAAATAGAAAAATGAATAGAAATCACAAAATAAAAGCAAACGTATAGAACCCATCATGTTCACATAAAAGTGATAGGGAAAGGATAATGGCATGGAAATCAAAGAAAAATCGGGTTATATGGGGATTGACCTTTACTTTTTAGGAAAATACCAGCTATGATAATTTACTAGTTGACCCATTTGAACATACAATTTTTAATACCTGTTCACAAGGATGATTTAAGGGTCAGTTGGATGGACAAGCTCGCTGTTACACCATTGAAATGAGTGAATTGGGGAAGATTGTGTGGGAACATGCAGTATGCATGAGTCGGCCCTATTATTTTCAGAATGATCAGCCCATCCTCAATAGGAAAAAACTACAACAAACAACAAACAAAACAAACAAAAAACGAGGAAGAACTCAACAAGACAAGTTCTGATTTCTTAGCTTCTCCTTCCCGTCTTTTATTTATGCTATTGTTTATTTTCCATACTGGCACTTCTGATAAAGGAGCTGCGGTCGCGTAGTCGATAACTGATACCTAGGTAGGTGCCATTGATACCAACTGTTGTGTTGTATCTGTGGATCCCCAGATTAGCATTCAAAATAACCGAGATGTGCGCAACTTAATGCGGTCACGTTACTTGTGAATCAATACTGCTGGAGACAGTTCCCTACAGATTCGTACGTCTCGGCGGGCTACTCCCTACCTAGTGACTATGTGTTAATTCCAGGAGCCCTTTGCAATTTGGACAAGTTGGTTGGGAGGGTGTACCGGGGGTTGGTAAGCTGAAAAGTCATCTAGTTTCTTAGTTTAGCCCCGAGATTTGCATTATCTTTTAACCAAGTGCGATATAAAGACTAAACCCAGAGCAGAGCCGAGGACTGGGGTACAGTCTACAATTTTTCAACATTGAATCTCTTGGATACATTCTAAACTGATGGCAACAATCAAAAATTGGACATACTGAGTGTACTAATAAAGTTTGAGCAGAACATAAGAGTTCTTAGTGCCGGCTAAAATTCTGTAAAACAGAGATTTATAGCACTTTTGGCAATGTTTGTCCCATTCTGTTGGTTTACTTCTATATCTCCTTGTGTCAACAAGCATCATTCTTTCCATGCTTCTTATGTTGTTCGAATTTTTCTTTCATTTCTTTATTGCATGGCCATGTTACACTTCAACATGTCATAGCTGGCAGTATGCACTTATTGAACAATTTCCTTTTGAGAAGTTGGTATGGTTTTGTCTGTCTTGTATCTTCTGAATGTTGCCCAACTTGCTTGCATTCTTCTCCATTCCTTTACCCAGAGAAGATTTTCAGTTAGGTTAAATGACTCAATCATAACAAATTGGTTTGGACAGTTGACTTGGATATCAAGCTGGGATCATATTTCCAGTTGTACGCCAGAGTCGAGTTCTGTACAAAATGAGGCAAATACACAGCACTGTTGTTTTTTTTTCACAGCAGGATTCCTGTTTTGAAAAGTAATATTTAAAGGTGCGGTTCCATCGTACTTTGGGGACCCCCTATTTACCTGGTAGTACAAATTTTGATATCAGATGAAAGCCCATATTTTCTCATTGTCGTTCTGAAATTTAAGCCTTCAACTCCAATTTTCAGTTCCCAAGATATAAACAAACACTCGCTGTTTTAATGCTAACCATCAATACTAGTGCAGTATTGACTAGGGCTTGCAATATGCCATGTTGTTTCTACCATCAAAAACCACAAGTTGTATCTCACGGTACTTGACGGGAGTATGTGCAAGTACCAGGCTGTCATATCAAGTAGAGCACACAAGAGAATAAATCGGAACAAGCATTTTAATACGGCTGTAAAATGTAAAAATTAAGAGCCAAGTTTATCTGTATGTTGTGTTTAGATAATTAATTGATCAAATCCATTTTTGGCAGATCGCAGATTAAATGGTTGCCACGGGGGGATTAAGACTTGCCAGGCTTGGTAATCCAAGACAATTTGAAGGTGGCAATTCTAAGAAAAAAGAGATCACACAAATTAAAGAAAAAACCAAAAGTTTTTAAAATGAATAAAAAATTTCAACCAGTGTTTGAATTAAAATTAAGCCATTCAGTCTTCAGCAAACCAATGATCAAAGGCAAATATGTAAAGGATTGATTGGTAAATTGAAAGATCAAGGCCAGTTTAGTATCTATCAAATGTCAAATCCACCCGTTGTCAAATCAAACATCATACCCGAGTAAGAGATGATTTAGGGGAGATGGAGTCTACACAGACAGATTTTCCTTGAAGTACCTTGAAGTACACGGAGTAACCTGGCAAACCTACTGAAATTACATAAGGTTTCTGAAACTAGTTATCAAAGTGTAAGGGACGCTTTTTAGGGGGTATTGTAAACAGCGGATATTTCAGAAAGAGCAGAATTTTTCATAAATTAGACAATGAAATTTTTGTGTTGTGCTAAAGTTGCGATTGACAACAGTGCTTACCTTTCAAAAAAATTTTAGCATGGTTAATTCTTATTCATGAAAATTAAACCCTCGTGAAATCTTCCCTAATTAAATTTTGTGAAATTTGACATATGTAGCCACTAGCTAGTGGAAAAAACTAGTTCAAAATCAGTTGTAAAACTGTCGCTGTGACATTTTTGTTTTATTCTGGTTTTGTCTAGAATTCAAACAGCGTCAGGTACCTTGGAATACAGCTAAGAGTACACATAGAGTACCTCAAGTTATGGGTTACTCCATATTTAAGAATCTGGCGTGTACATTTGATAAACAAAACATGTCACAGATATAAACTTTAATTGTCATTTATTTTGATAAAAGTTTGGTAAAGTCAAAGGGTGATAGGATCAAAAAAATATTATCCCAAAGGCACCCCCGGACATACCGTAGTTCATTTGGAAATTCTAGTTCAATATTTGGTAAAATTACAAATATTTATTTTTAAACGTTGTCAGAGCAATTGGTAGCTGGCCAAATCGCTGAAGGATCTTTCAAATGAACAACAATGTTCATCTACAAATGCTAGTGGCGGTACCCACAAACCTCCTAGTCTAAAACGATCATTCATCAGCAAATGCATTCAGAACTTGTCGCTACAACATGGCTCAAACCTAACAAACAATTACCGAAAACCCGCGCTATATGACCACAAGTGTTCTGTACACAGGCTCGTTCAATAATGCATTTCCACAATAAATTGAGTTGCACAACCACTTACTGACCAAATTAATTCTCTGCACCTCTGCGTTTCAAAGAGAACCGATAAATGAAGGCGGACATGTCGTGTGTCTCTAGTTCCTTAACAAAGTAATATTATACCTGTAGCAGAAAGGAACTGAAGAATTGAAGGGGAAACAAATTTGGGAATAAATATAAATTAAAAAAATTACATTAAATCTCATTTATTCCTCTGGCAGAATTGTTTTTTATTCCAGTATGAACTCAATATGATTAGATAATCTTGTTATTTAGAACTACCAAGGGTTTGTTTTAAAAAACATATTCAACTAAAAATTGGAATAATTTTACCACAAAATCAAAACTAACGTTTTCGAGCCTACCCCATTTTTTATTGGATAAATTAATAATTTGACCAAGTTTCAGCACCTAAACAGTTGAACAAATGGACAAATGCTAAAAAAATTGGGTTGATCGTGATCCACAGCCTCGTCCTCGACTTACCTCAAGAAAGTTTAGATTTTGATCATCTGCACCGTTGCCATAAGTGTGGTATGTGTGCATGCAAATTCATATACTCTGGAAGAATTTTAATTGTAAACAAAACAGAAAATTATGAAACACAGTGGCCTATGGGGCACTGTGATAGGTTTGTGTTCAAAAAGGAACTTCAGGTATAAAAGAACTACAACTGGGAGTCAGAGCAACATCCATCACTCCACGGAATGACGATTTTATAATTGTACTTTAAAATTCTATTTTTGGTCTACACTTTTTGCTTTACTATCAAATGGTGGACCGATTTAATCAACTTTGCAATGAGATGTTTTCGGTAATATGCTTCCAGTGAGGGAAACATTAAAATGACAATTCAGACCATGATTGGTGATTGGGTCACCCATGCCATCTTCAAGGGAAGAAAGTTAAAAGTGAGTATTGTTTGTATAATGTGAAGAAATGATGGACAAATATCGGGGATAAAATAAAGACACTGTGATGACACTAATAATTCACTCCAGCATCACGAAAGCCATAAAGAGAAGTGGTTCCAATTTCAAGGATCATTCTGAATTACAAAGGAGGTCACTTCGAAAAATGGCTTCCCCTCGTTTTCAAGTCAGTTTCTGGAACTGTTGAATTAAAGGTGCATTTAGAGATTCAAAAATTAAATGTTTACCCATATGAAGAGTTGAAATTTCCACGCTTTGGGGCGAATACAGGCTACGTAAAGGCATGGCACAATAATGGGAATGGCATCAGAAGCTTCTGGTGGTATAAACGCTGTGTGTTAGGGCGTACCGCCCACACGCAAAAATAGTGGGCATTTGGTCATGCAACACATCAAACAAATGCTCTCATTTTATTAGTTGTTAGCCATTTTAACTTCTATTTTTGTCAAGTCAGCTCTTGCATAATAATATATTGGATGCTTGATTTGGTTTGATTTAAAGAAAATACGCCATGACCCAAGAAAAGATCAGGCTTGTCTTCGACTCGCCCGATATTTGATCTAGGCTCAAGCGATATTTTCTGTTATCAACCTCACTAGTCAGCCATCCCATATTGATATAAAATTGGATCGATTAAGCCCAAATTAATTGGTCGAGCTATGAGTTGCAAAAATATTGGGCGAGACGCAGTCAAGCCCAATATTTTAAAACTCATAGCGAGACCAATTAATATTGGGCGTAAATCATCCAATTTTATGATTATCATGTTTTGGATCCGATATTTTCACACACTTGGACTCCTCAAAACATGATAATATATAAATATTGGTACATGGAATTTCATTTCATTCTAGTTTTAACATGTGACATCTTAAAACTGATTATTTTTGTTTGAGACAATGTATACAAGTATATACACACAAAAACAACAACAACAATATACTAAACATGCCTTTTTATTTAAACTGGAGATTTATCCCCATTTTGGCCAAAAATGGCCCTAAAATGCGACATTAAAAAAAAAACATTTTCTATGACTTGTAATAATACCTAAAACTATTTTCTGTTATAATTGTGCTCAAAATCAATCAAACCAAATACCAATCCATCCAATTTTATTTCTAATGGCTGCAATGCCCACTAAAACATATTCATATTTGGCATCTTAGATATGAAATGGTGAACTTTGCATTTGAAAATTGTGTTTGCTTTATTGACAAAATATTCTGCCTATAGTTCACTTTCCTCACCTTTTTCAACCATGAATTGACAAAAATATCTGGGCACCTTTCCATCATTTCTATTGGTAACTTCTATTGATCAAACTTGTTGTACGGGAGTTAAGTGCATATGGAAGGAAGCCACTGATATGAGTTGCTTTTGTGTAGGATTAGTGTTAACACCTTTCAACCGGAAGTTGATATATACTTGAACAAGGATTTTGCTTCAATTTGTTTTGGGGGGTGAGGGTTCCTAATTATGACAAAATGATAATATAGATAAGGGTCAAAAAAACCTTTGTAATTTTGCGAGGGAAAAACACAAATCATGTAATAGAAAGAGGGTTTTAGTTTGTTAAAAAAATGGAATAGACAGGTTGTAACATTCAAATTCATGGCCGCACCTGAAAGCATCCCCTTAAGCATCAAATCTCAATGAATTTCATTACCTTACCTTTCAAAACCAGTTGTACTGGAGATGTCACAATTATAACTCAAAATTAATTCTGCGTGGGAACCCACTGAATTATGCGGACTATCAAATGGAGACTGCGTGTCATTGGCACAAGATGTAATCGGGAAAGAAGCGGTCATATGAATAAATGCTCAAACAAAGATTAGTTACAAACATGATGTCAAGAATGTTGTTAAATATGAAACAGGAAGTGTTTAATCTTCAACAAATCGTGAATGCAAATTAATCCCCAGATTGCCAATTGCAATTGGTTACCAAAAGAGGCTATATGATTTATGTTACACGGAGGTATTATGTTTTATGCTACAAATTTAAGGAGGCTATGTGTTTATGTTACAAAGGTAAAATGTAAATGGTACGCTCACAGGTGGAGTGCCCATTTCTTTGTCTCTGGACATTTGGGCCATACACTAATGTAATGGTACTGTGAGGGTTCGCCACTCCCGCACAACGAGTCTGGTTTACATTCCCAGCATATGCCAGAACCATTTATACACCTGGGTGGATGAGAAGGTAAAAGTGCCTTGCCCAAATGTACAACAATTGCGTATTGACAGCAGGGCTCGAACACAAACCTTATGTTATGGGTGACCGTATATAACGCCCAATGATGCCCACATTTACAAAGGAGGCTATTTGATTTATGTTACAAAGAAGGCTATAGATTATGTACAAAGGGAGGCCTATTGATTTATGTCTACAAAGTAGGCTATTATGATTTATGTTACAAAGGAGGCATAGTGATTTATGTACAAAGGAGGGCTCTATATGATTATGTTACAAAGAGGCTATATGATTTTCAAGCCAAGCAGCAACGGGTATGAAGAGGATGCATTATTCAAATGACATAACCTGGAACAACCAATTAGAAAACACCGTTACAAAAGACAAATAGTGTCCAGGAAGGTTTAAAAGAAATGTTTAAAAACAAAACTGACCAAAACACAAGTTTAAAAAACATATCAGGTAAATGGGGGGGGAAAACTGCATACTACTGATGGTCTGGTTCATGGTGCTTGCCACTGAATAGCTGGGGTACTCAATTTCGGATTTGATCTGTATACCAGCATTGATTTTAATAACAGAATACCGCCTCCCTCCCTGGTTACTTTGGGAAGTGGGGCAAATGGATCATGAAAGCATCCGTCCTTTGTAGGGGAGGTTATGCCAATCGGTTTAACTTTGGGACACGGAAAAAAGAAACAAAGTATAAGGGAACCCGAGATAGAATCTCTGATGGGTGTTCGCATATCAAAGATCAATTGTCATTTCATCTTTCATTCTTTCTCAATCAAAAAAAGCCTGACTTTCTCCTCTCCACTACTCATTTCTATTTCGTTTGTCATGCACACGCATTCCACCCTTTTCTCCGCTACCCTCTTCTCGCGTTTCTTAATATCTGGGGGTTGCTGCTTTCAGTTAAAATGTGGACCTGGGGCAGGAAGATTCATCCAACACTAGAGCAAACTGTTGTTTATCTTTCAGGTTACTTTCCAATTTAAAACAAGGCGGTTCTCGAACCACAAGTCTCGCTGCTTTCGCGTACAGCGGTAAGACAAAGATGAGCGCACCAGAGTGCAAACTGTACGAGTACAGGGTGTCTCCCAAAAGAAGTTGACAAGCAGATACAGTGGAGGATTGCAGATTCCCCTCCCCAACACCCAACTCCTAGTGCACCACCCCACTCCTATGCAACACACCCACCCACTCCCCAACACCCCGCAACCACCCCCCACTCCCCACCCCTTCCCCCAACACCCTGCAAACACACCACAATGCAAATAGAAAAAAAAAAACACTAAACAAAGCAAACAAAAACGAAACAAAAACTAAGAAACACAAAGAACACAAACAAAGAAACGGTAAAAAGAACAAAAACGTCCACAAATTAACACCCTTAACCAATGCACAAAACCACTCCCAAGGAATGCAAAACAAAACCAAAAACAAATCAGAAAAAAACAATAAACTCACAAAAAAACCAGAAAAACCAAAAACAATACCAAAAAAACAGTGAAAAACACCCAAAACACTCAACAAACACCCAGAAAAGCCCAACACATCGGCAAAACACACCAAAAAAACACCCATTATTTTTCCCAAAAAAAACTCAAATACCAAAGCCCCCCTACCAAACACCCAAAACCACTCCCCAACACCCAGCAACACAGCCTTCCCCCTCCAGACACCCCACCCCCAACACGCACCCCCTCCCCAACCACCCCAACAACACCCCACCCCCTCCCCAACACCCCGCAACCACTTCCACACCCCTCCCCAACACCCGCAACAATCCACCCCCTCCCCAACACCGTGCAACCCCACCCCCTTTCCAAAACCGCAACAACTACCCCCTTTCATCCAAAAACCACACAAAAACCTTATCCCCAACACCCAATCCCATCCACACCACCTCACAACACCCCACCACACTCCCCCAACACCTGCAAACACCCGCCATCCCCACACACCCCACAAACCACCCACACCCCCCAAACCACCCCGGGCAACACCCTGCCCCTCACAAAAGCCGGCAAACCAACACTACCAATCTAAACCCCGGCAACACCCTACCCCCTCTCCAACACCCGGCAAACAACATACCCCCTCAACAAAACCCACAAACCTCATCCCCGACACCCACAATACCCCAGGCCCCTCCCAAACACCCAGGCCCATCCCCAAACACCCCACGCCCCTCCCCAACACCCCGCCAACACCCCCCACCCCCTCCCCAAACCCCGCAACACCCCCTCACCCTCCCCAACACCCGCAACACCCCACCCCGCTCCAGCAACACCCCACCCCCTCCCCACACCAGCAACACCCCCCCACCCCCTCCCAACACACCACAAACACCCAACCCCTCCCCACAACACCCTGACAAAAACACCACCCCCTTCCCCAACCCACAAACACCCACCCCCTCCCCAACACCCCGACAACACCCCACCCCCTCCCCCAACACCCCCCACCCCCCTCCCACCTTCCTCCCAATAACCCCGCCCATCCCCACACCCCCCGTATCACCCCACACAACCCTACCCTCCCCCAAAACCCCGCAAACCCGACAACCAACAACCCGCAACACCCACACACCCCCGCAACACCGACCTCTCCCCAAACACGTCGCAACATCCACCCCCAACAGTCGCAACACCCCACCCCCAAACACGTCGCAACCACCCACCCCCAAACACACCGAAATACCCCACCCCTCCCAATTACACCAGCCCCTCCCCAACAACCGCAATACCCCCCCTCACCCGCCCCAACAAACACGCAATGCCCCAGCCCCCACCCCAACACCCCAATACAACACCCACAATACCACATCCCCCTCCCCAACAACCCACAATAACCCTAGCCCATTCCAAACACCCCTCCCCCAACAACCCTGCAAACCCGACCCCCTCCAATAAACACACCGACAACAACCCGCAACACCCCACCCCTCCCCAACACCCCACCTGCTCCATGGTTAAACACAGAAAATATTGCATATCCAATGTACTGTTTAGCTATACAGAATTACGCATATTTATTAGGTCAATTAACATACAAAATGCCCTTTAATTGGCCCACATGCAACTTGACCTAATTAGATTCACCACAAAGATTGAATGCCATAATAGTTTTATGAGTGAAGCAAATTTTTACCTATCCGTGTGATGTTGTTTTTTCAGTTTCGTTATTACCAGATTATTGATGCATTAGTTTTTGTTTTATATTAGTCATGTACCATACCTAAGCCGCATATATCACTTACTTTCAAAGGCAAAAAAGATTGCGCAACATAATAGGCTCTCATGCAGTGAAGGAATTTGTGTATTCTCTTGTTTATTATGTGATCATGTTTCAAAATGTTATAGCAATTACGCTGATTTTGCATATTAACTTAGCTCATTTGCAAATAATTTGCCGAAATAGGACACAGGTCAATCTATCAGATCGAAAAACTCTTTAGCCGTTCTCTTTCACCAAGTTACATTCATTATACGCCTTACGGAATCTAGATAATTTTACACATAGCTTTTTGTTCCTTAATTATGCAAATTAGACACTTAATTAGCATAGTTATTTTATGCCCCAAAATGCCACTCTTGACCCATTATGATTAACACAAAAGATGCACGGCAGAATATTCTTTCATGTTGCGAAGGAATTTTGCCCATACCGGTGACCGTGTCAGAGATACAGTAATGATGCATATTTATTAGCTCATTTGCATACATAAGCGCACATATCTCCACTTTTCAAAGTGCCGCAAGAAAAGATGCGCATCATGATAGGCTTTCACCTGAGCGTAGGAATCTGCGTATCTGATGATACCGTTTCAAAATTATAGCAATTACGCTGATTTTTGCTATGCAAATTCAGCTCTCATTGATATTAATTTGCCTCCGAAATACGCCAAAATCTAATCAGGCGCCGAGAACTCCTCAGCCCGCTTCTTTCCACCAAGTTACATCATTATACGCCATATAATATACTGAACTCCGAAAACTTGTACACAAACTTTGCGGGAAAAATTTCCATAATCTTAATCAAATTAATACTAATTATTAGAGCATATTTTATCACGCCCAAAAAATCTCATCAGGTCGAGAAACTTGTCGACCCGCTTCTTTCCACCAAGTTACAATCGATCGTAGCCCTTACGGAACTCCAGATAAATCGTACACAACCGTGAACATGGAACGGCAAGACCTCAGACAGACGGACAGACAGAACAGACAGACGACAGACAGCACAGAGACAGAACGTGATACTAGTCCTCTGCCGAACAAGTTCAGGCGAGACAAAAAAGTCCATAAACCGATCTGGGGTCATTTTATTTCCTTCAACTGTGGACCCTTGTGGTAGGATGGAAGCTATTCATTTTCCATTTACCAGCCATAAATTGACCAAGGAGGAGCCTTAATTCCCATAATTGAGGTCTATGTGGATCGGCTGCCCAGATGATAGATTTTACAGCTACAAATCCCAGACAGGGTCCCACACATTTTGAAGGAAAAACAAGACCAATACCGTGACTCCAAATTGTTTGATAAAAAGCCCAAATTACCCCTAAATCATGGGCAAGATGCATGGTTCAGTCCTTCATCCCTATCAAATACGCTACCTCCTACCTCCAATTGCTTTGTTTCTTTATCATCTTTTTTTAAAGGTCGGAAAATGGCTCCGCTGACAGACCTTGAACACCTGAAATAGTCCCCTTGAGAGATGAATCATGCATAGAATCGCTGTTGAAGATGTGATAGTTACTAAATAATCCTTGATGGCCTCCAACGTAATCTCGACCTTATAATGCAGGAGGTACACCAGGTTACGTCAAGCAGCGTACCAAATAATCTCCACTTAGTAATTATCTCCTGGTTGAACATTAATAGGCAACTGACAACACAATATACAGATGTATGGCCTTGGTTCATGCAATAAATGATTGTACATGCTATGCTACATATTGGGTATATATATCTGTGTATTGATGGCACCAATTTATAGAGCAAGGTAGGCCTGATTTCCTGGTAACGATAACATTACAAGCTGATGGTATTTCTAGCTAGTCTGTTTTAAAAATTTTATATTAATCGTTGTTTTGAATGCCTCATGCGTGAATTATTAAAATATGGGAATCATGTGTGTTTGTTTGCTACTGGAATGCCATTACACATGGGTCAATTAGCAGTTGCGGATTTAAGAGTCAGCAGGTCAGCAGCTGCTGCAGGGGCCCCCCTAAAATATTGCTCTCAGGGCCCCCTCGGGCACACCTTGCGGTGGATTCTTGACGCTAGGAGTGCCACACTTAAGTGGAGGACAGGCCATTTTCCTTAAATTCGCCACTGTCAAATTTATATGTTAACAGGCAAAGAAACCCGCCTCTTATTTCTGCTAGACAAGTTATAAGCTGTTGTATAACATCTTAAAACACCCCTACTTTCGCAATCAAGTGGAAGAGTAGGCATGCAAACAGCCTTTTAGGAGACGTGATTGCTTTTGCTCAATTTGATAACAAACTAGTTTACTTCAGGTGTGATCTATAACAGATTGATGAAGAGAAGAAATGAAAAACATTTAAAAAATCCCCCGAACCTAATCCAAGATCTATTCTGGAAACAACCTGCCCCACCCCCTCCACACACATCTAAAAATTTAACATGCCTGAACACTTTATCAAATTAGCTTCAATAAATCTCCATATTGTTTTTTACTTATAACCATATAAAGCCTTGGCGGTCATTTTCTGGCCCCAAAATGGCAAATGCCGATATCGGATGTTTCTTCTACTGGTGAAATAGCGGTATGAAACAAGGCAAAAACCTTATCAGAGCAGGTTTGATTTTGCCGACCACGTCACTTTAAAATAGCAGGTCGGTCGTTTACTAATGAGCTGGAAACGGATTAGATGCTGTGTGCCAACGCGGGTGGGTTAAAACGGCCCTCCTAGTAGAGACGTCAAGATAAGAAATCTCCAAAAGCACGGATCTTATGCTTTAAATCCAATTGAAAAATCCTAATATTTCATGCCTTAATTAGTTCTAAATGCGCATCTTACATTCTATAACCAAGACATACGCATTGCATAATTAAGATGAGCCCACAACTGTGGTTTAATACAATGACAATATGCAAATAGATTCAACTAATATTCATAACATGTCCAAAAAGTATACGGGGGGGCCACATGGACCCTCATCATGTTCTATCACTGTGAAATGTTAGAGGTTTTATGAGTAATCAGTATAGTCTGTAGAGGGATTATTCTTTCTTCAAATATGCAGACAGATGAGTCATTAATATTTATAACGTATCAAAAAATATACCGCCAACATCGACTCAGTTACATCACTGTGCCAGTTAGAAGTTCATTGATTAAATCGGTTAGCAGGTTAGAGTGGACTAAGCATTTTTGCTTGCAAAATCCACCGAACATTCCAAATGCCCGCCGCCTACCCGCCACACACCACCCATCTTGTGGTCTAACTTAAGTCCACTGTTGTGGAGACAAAAAAGAAGAGTACATGGCAGAAATTTTGTTTTTAAATTAGTAAACATGGCACATGCAGTCCTGAATATCCAAGTTTGATGTTCAGTAAATTATAGATTCAAAGCTCGTTAATCTTCAGTAGATAGCACAGAAACCCAACCCCTGTATATAGATAAACTAACACTAAATACAGGCTCCCCGAGAATGCATGTGTATCGTTACTAACCAATACAGGTTCATGCGACAAATAAACATGAATCTTTTGACCTCTGAGTGACCTTTGATACGGATGACGTCATTTTGAAAAATATTACAATTTGCCTGATACACAAAATTAATTTCAGCAAGTTTAGACTGAATCACACAAAACTGATATGACACCATGAACCATCCCTTCTACCAAGTAAGTCCCTACCATGTGAGAATATTGCAGCTAGCAGACGCACAAGATGATATGGAAACGGATGTCATCAACATAACTTGTGTGTCTCTTGAAAACCTGATGAGATAATCCCATTCTAACCCTAGTCGATCTGTGTAAGTCTTTAACTCGATGACATCTTTTACGTTTATAAGTTTAAACATGTACAACTTGAAGTGGGACAGGCAATCTGGAAATGGGCAAGGAGAGTAACGAAAAAAAGATGGGGGGCGAGAGAAAGAGAGTAGAGAGAAGAGCAAGAATCCTCTTGCCCTGTCAAATATTACAAACAAAAACTTTTCCAATCCTTTATATTAAGTGAAGAAATGTTTCCACTTCTTATTTGCTCCCCATTCCCTATTTTCCCATCATTCTGCAAAGCTTAATACCACAACCATTCAACTTCTGGATCTTTTTATGCTAGAAAACCAAATTTTGTTCTCACCACACAATATCGCCTATATTAGGATGTTGATCCGATAGTATTGACAAAAAAATGGTTTATAGCGCCCCACAGTTTAAATTACTCAAAGTGCAAGTATTTTGTAAAAGCAATTCACAGCTTGCTGCTGTGGTCTTTGCCAAAGAGCTCTCTACTCTCAACATGCTCCAATAATCTCATTGTGAATTATGACCATGAAATTGTGTCGAACAGTTCTCTCTCAGCTGTCAGTCCGTTGATTGGGTACGTGCAGCAAGACATTAAAAAGGCCTAACAGCAGGCAGTCTCATTTCAGAATTAAATGGGTTGGCCTTTGAATTGTATGGAATGTCCGTTAAGGTCCACCAGGTGTAAGTTTGTTTTTGTTTAAGGCTACCTCGGAGACGAGGAAAACAGGGGTGAATGTTTCAATTTGCCTTAATAAGGACTTCTGACATTGCAAAAATAAAGGACTTGGGTGTTTTAAGTAACAGATATATGGGGAACTTATCAAATGACAAAAACTGCAAAGTTGGAATGTTATTGAACTATGCACATATCAGGAGTTAAAGAATGTAATATTTTAGGGATACTTTGATTTACAAGCGACAGACGCAGAGAGATGCGAGTGAGTAAATATGCGCATCGTATTTCCTAGCTTTTCTGTTAGTTATCTCAATAAGTGCATGTCAAGTCCAAAGTATTACTTCTCTTCGTTATGGGATGAATTATGAAAAGTTCTCAAAATTGCATTCTTATTCTTATCGCTCCCACAGTCATTGGTAATGGATTGTGGTGGTGATATTGCACTGAATTATTGTCAGTACCATACACTCTTAGAAATGCTCTTCACTTTTTGATAGGTGAAAACGAGCTGATGAGAATTTATAGTCAGATTTTTGAGTAAAGTAAATAAATCTTGAAATTTGACCCAGAATCTGTTAAATTAAGACTAGCAAAAATACAATATTTTGCCTTGCCATAATGTTTAAAAAATCAACTTGTGGGGAGATTGCTGAAATAGGCCCACCAGAGTTTAAAAATCGGAAACAACAACATGCGTGCATGATTATAAATTGCAATGGTATAAAGAGTGCTCTAAAAGGTACTTACGTGCGTTGTGATCAGCATAATAAAACCTGATGTGGTTCTCGGCTGCGAAACCAAACTTAACAAAATATTGCCACATATGAAGTTTTTCCTGAAAACTACCGTGTTTATCGCAAGGATCGTGATGAACACGGGGTGGGGTCTTTATCGCAACTAAGGACTCATTATATCATATGCTGAGCCTGAATTTGGTGAAAATGTGAAGGCTTATATGGGTCAAGCATACAATTAAGTAATACTAAACCCTTGTTTTTGGCAAGTTATACGACCAAAAAAGAACCACCATTTGGATGATATGTGTGAAACCTTTTCTACTTTAATGACCACACACAAACGTCAGTATCCAAATGTTGTAATTGGCGGTGATTACAATCTCCCAGATATCGATTGGACAAATTGGTCCACAGTTCCTGGTAATGCAAACTGTATCATGAAAAATTTCTGGATTTTTTATTTGAACTCACTTTCACAACTGGTTACGTCCATTACTAGACCAATTTCTAATGTGTCTTAGACCTATGTACCACTAACCCCAAATAATTGAAAACATAGCAGGGTCCTACCAGGGATATCGGATCATTGTATTGTCGTCTTTGATATTTGTGCCAAACCAAAATCTCCTAAGAAACTTCAAAGAAAGATATATATGTTCAACAAAGCAGACCCAAAATACATAAAATTGAAGTTTCAGTTTTGTTCATAATTTCCTCTCATCAACCCAAATAAATCCAATCTATTGACTCAAACTGGAATAAAATCAGAGACTCAATCTCAGGGAGATTGTGGTAAAGATATCCCATCTAAGCTTTCCAAGGGCAGATTTAACTTGCCCTGGATATCAGTTGAGATCAAAAGGAAGATGAGGAAGAGAGATAGATTATTTTCCACTTGCACACAGAACAAAATAAACCCTACTGACTGGGGGAAAATGTACAGGCAATTTTGCAATCATGTGACCAAACTTGTGCGAAACTCCCACCATAATTACATTAAATGATGTGTGGGCAATAAAACATGCTCAAAAGCCAAGTCAACTTATGGTCTTATGTCAAAATGAAAAACAGAAAATATTGGTAGTCCCACTCTTTTAATTGGTAATAAAAATTTTGGGTACTGATTACGCCCAAAAGCCGGGCACTGCATAGTCAATTTAAAGAGTGCTTGTTTACAGAAAGGACACACACAGGTGAAAGACAAAATGGTACTTCTCCATATGCACCCATATCAATCTACACAGAGGGAGTAGAAGGTGTTGCCAACCAATGCAAATTAAACCATTCAAAGCGAGTGGTCCAGAGAATGTCACCTCGTTTACTTAAAAATGGTTTCTACTGAGCTTGCTCCAGCCTGGCAATTTTATTCAAGAAATCCCTTGATAAGTCTACGTCCCAAACATGGAGACAGGCCCTAGTTTCGGCAATATACAAAAGTGGTTCCAAATCAGATCCATCCAAATCTCGGCAAATTCATTAACATGCCTTTGTTGTAAGGTATGGAAACACATCGTTCTTAGTAAGTGGCAAAAAATTCTCAGCTCGCACTAACATCTTAATTAGTGACCAGCCTGGTTTTAGGGAATGCCTTATCAATGTTAAACTTCACTCATAAACTCAACAAACGACTGGATCTGGAAACACTGAACCAACAGGGGGTCACACGGACCTGGTCTGGGATTTCGGCAGGCCTTCGATAAGGTCTCTCACCAACATCTATCAGTTAATTGAAATTACTATGGTTATTAGAGGAAAAACACACTGGGTGGATAAATAGTTTCCTGGCTAATCGTATGCAATCTGTTTCTGTTAACGGCACACACTCGTCATGGGCTGTTGATGTTACATCCGGGGTTCCGCAAGGATCGTCCTTGGACCAGCCTGTTTTGCTGATTATATCAACGATTAGCCAAGAAACAACAGGTTCAGTCTACTATTAAATTATTTGCCGACGACAGTTTGTGTAAGGGGGGTGATAGAGAACCAAAGAGATCACCAAATTCTTCAAAGTACGACATAAAATGCTTGGAAAATGGTCGATCGAAAAACCTGGTTGATGCATTTCAACGTGAAAGTGTTGCAGTTATGACAATCACACGTAAGCGTAGTCCAAAATGTTTCCAGTATACACTCCTGGGTGAAATCTAAAACAAGGTGAAAAGTCATGACTAATTAGGTTGTCACAATCCACACGACATCCGATGGAATGATCATCCTGCACCAAAGTCAACAGACAGAAGCCGCCGTAGCTTGGTCTACTCCGTAGTAGATATTATCTCGTGTCACAAAATAAAAAAACAGGCATTACACTCTAGTGTCTAAATCGAATATGCCAGCGAGGTTGTTGGGAATTCCTTAAACATAACTGCACAATCGCCTTAGAACAAATACGAGAGAGGAAATGCAGCTAGATTCCGTTTTTAGAAATTATTCAAAACAAGGGCCCATGTTACACCACTTCTGCACGATTTAACTTGGGGCTCCTATTTACATACACGGTTTGATCCAGCAAGCTACAATGATATACAGAAATTCATTCCTGGATTGATCCACATTCGCTGTACCAACTGGTATCCAAAGAGCAACGCACATATCCGTCCCGGATTGAATCAGCATGACATACCCCAATGCCAAAACGTACCAACCATAATGCATACAAGTGTTTGAGTCCCTTCTATCCAAGAGCTCTATCCATTTGGAATCGCTTGCCCAGAAAAGCTGTTCTACATGTTACACCATCAGTTAAACTCTTCCCGAGTCATGCCATACCAGCCATCAGGGAACAAGGTCCACTACATGGTGGCGACCTCTTGTAACTCTGCTTCTCAAGTTTTGATATAATACAAACTTGGGGTTTGATTGTTTGGAGCACCTATATTCTGTTCGTACGGATGGGTGTCGACTTCACTTCTGCCACCAATATTCGTTAGCAGAGTTCGTGTTACAGGTATTATAGCACCAGTGAGTACAAGTGCCCCTTTACCCCTTTCAACCTGGTAGATTCTATATAGTTTAACACATTATGTCAGAAAGATATTGAGATGGCTCCCAAATGAATATCATTGGGAAGCCACGCAAAAACCCACTGGACCTAAGACTAGGCGGTTTTGGACTCATTGAATGCATTTTATTTGTCATGTTGATTCCAAATATGGGCAGGATTCATAGGTGTGAAAATTTGCCAACATTGGTATTGAACTACTGAAAGTGACAATAGTCACTTGCAGTGCCACAAAGGTTTACCCATGAGCTCTACCTGCTGATTGGGGTCCCAAAAAGAAGCTATGTGTGTGATATTTTGAAACCTCCCTAAGAATACATGTAAGAATTGGTGTTGGGCGTTAAAGAAGGCTTAGAGCTAAATATTGGGAAACTGGCATTTTCAATTGGTCCTTGAACTGAATATGTGATGTAATTAGCCTATCAGACATGGCTTTAAGAAGGCGGTATGGCTTAGGAGGTTTAAACAAGCCTCAAATGCAAGGGAATACTGAACACTGCCTACCATCATAGTGAATATTAACTTACCTGTACCTGTACTACTAACTAAAAGGCATAATGTCAGTATTGCTACAGCATTCAGGCCAGGAGTGTCAACCAGCATACAGGCAGAGAGCTGTCTATTCTTGTTTTTAAACACAACCAACGAACAAGCCTGCCACAAACCGGTAAAGTATACGGAAACAAACATTGCTGTACTCCAAACGCATTCACCCACAGTTTGAAAACACCTTGAAAGCGAACTGAAACCCAATAGCAGATGCGCTTGAAAAACCATGAAGAAATGCATTCACTGGAACAAAAATGTGTTACCGACCGTTCTGTCTGCAGTCGTCTCAATGGAAACACTGGGACAGGCTCCTGATGCAAAGGGATTTGATCTAATTCTATACATGAGATGAAATTGAGGAAGGAAACGTTCCCATCTTTAGCTCCTACCATCAACAGTACACGGTCATCCTTTTCTGTGCATATCTTACACTGTCATAAAAAAAGAAAAGAACCAAACTCCTAAGTACCATGGGAACTTGACCAAACAACAGAGGGTTCGAAAACTTCCGGAAGAAACATTTCTTCTGGAAGAATGGAACGAAACTGGAAAAAAGGTTTTTTCCGGAAGAAACTGGAAAAAGAGGATTTTTTCCGGAAGAACTGAGAAACTGGAAGAATGAAGAAACTGGAAGAAATAAAGAAGTATTATGAACAACAAATAAAATTACACCATATGAATCTGCTTTTTGGCACTACAAAGCATCAAGGCTACACAGACCAATCTTTTTTTCAAAATTATTACAATTTATAGCAATTGTTTTAAAAGTAATTTTTTTTATTTTTTACCCTTGCAAGTATTATAGTAAAATTTTCAAATGTTTGTTTGGTAAGCTTTTTCTTTGCAATCAAATTTACAGAGTAAATGTAATCCATTTTCCAAATATTTCCGTGTGCACAAGTGTTTATACTATCACATTGTAATTGTAGATGCAAACATTGAAAAGCTTTTAAAATCTTGTATGGCCATTGTTAATTTATTAACAACACACATCATAAAAAGTAGGAAAACCTTTATTGGTCTTTTGTTTTGAATGTTGTGTATAATACATATCTAACTTTATGCTTAGTGGAGAGAACCTGGTTAGGAAGACGCACAGTTGTTTTTTAAGAATTGAACGATGGTTCAAGTCTTTACCAGGAGTCTCTGCTTGGCCTTGTGGCTGGTCGTGAAAAATTGTCTAATCAGTTTCTTCGAGTAATTGGTTATATTCAGGCCTTGTGAATCAATATGAGTTTAATATGCAATTGCATGGGTTAGGTAGGGGGTCCGAATGATTATTTTAAATTATTCTTCACTATATTTCATTCACTCGATAATATAAACCAAAAGTGTAAAGTCATGGCTTTAAAATAGAAAATTTTAAATGACTTGAAGTGGAAGAAACTGGAAGAAACCTGTTTCTTCCAAGTGGACAGAACATGTTCTTTCCCACCCTGAGTAAAGAAAAACTGCGAACCCGATGGTTCAAGAAAACCTAAACTTCATACTCCCCCATACTACTTTATCAGTATCAAAAGGCAGGCCTTAAAATTTTGGCTAATATTACTTCTACTAATCGGGAAATTGCACAGTGAAATAAAAGATACTCCCCTATCAATTTATTGCCTTTTGTGTCGTCCTTCCTTTTCCAAACAATATATAGACCAGACCAAAAAAATCATTCTTAAAATGGACACCAACTACAACAAACACATCTTCGTGGACGTCCACCGGGACGTTGTGTGAGTGTCAGTAAACGTTCACACAACATTTTGTGTTGAACCCTGGGGTGATTTTTAGACAGATCCCAGGCCCTCCGTACAACCCAACATAAGCAAACATGTCATAAATTACTGTTAATCCGATAACCCTTGCGAATGCATTTGGGCTTAAGACGGTTTTAACAATGCCTCATAAGTCTTGTAAAATCCACCTCTGGGGATCTACTTTACTTTTTCCAGGTATAGTAACAAGAATTAACAATTCCTGCCTCCTATTTGGTACTCTACTTAACAAAGTATGGAGAGGGGGAACGCCACACAACACCAATGCCAAATACTGATTTTCCTCAAATCTGCATATATTGTTCTAATTTCTTTCCCCGAATGGTGCGCAACCAATTTCTTTATGGAATTAGATAACCGTTACATTAACAGTTGAAAAGGCTTACAGTGGATCTGAGTATGGCTCTACTACAATGTAAAATTCAGTGTTTAGTTTGTACAGTTATAAACACTAAACGCTTTTAACCAAACAAAAAAATACCAACTTTTTGGTCCAAGGTGGGTATTTTCGTAGACCACTGCTCCTATAAATCGCTAAAAAACATTGAATTCACATCGTTTTTCCCATTTTTAAATCAGAGCAATGGACATTTTTTAACATGAACGCCTTAAACGCTTTTAAAACACATACAATTTGCCAGCCATTAGGAGATAACCACCAGGTTTTAGAAGTTAAACACCATAACACCAAAGGCATTTAAGAATTTTAACACTATAGTGTTCAAAATAAACACAAAACGTGTTTTATTTTAGTATCAAACACTTTGAATATTGTTTTTAACGCGTTAAGGCGTGTCACGTTAGAAATTCACATTTGCTCGTATTTAAAATGGGAAAAACAGCGCTGAATTTCAATGCTTTTTTTGTGATTTATAGGAGCAGTCCAAGAAATACCGACTTTTTGACCAAAAAATGGTATTTTTATTTTTTGTTTCGTTAAATTAGAACGCGTCTAGGTGTTGAATACTGTTTCACAAAACCTAACACTTAATTTTTTACAGGTAATGTTGATAACAACAGCACATTTGTACATGGTGAGAAACCGACAATGCAATACATAAAAAAATTATATCCACCTGGTAAATACATGGTAGTAAAACCTAAGTGTTAAATCCGGTTTGTCCCCACTAACGGGGGGGGGCCGGATCCACCTCACATT